>CAJVPY010004191.1:0-12939 GCA_910591965.1 Dentiscutata erythropus | reverse complement strand
AAAAAACTTCTACGTTTTGTGAACCAATAATTTGCTTTTTGAATATCTTTCTTTGTACCGATACCGTTTCGATAAAGTCGAGCGACATTGTTCATTGCTGATTTATCACCCATATTAGCAGATTTTTCATAGTATTCAAATGCTTTATTATAATCTTGTTCAACTCCTCTCCCATTTTCACAACAACGACCAACATTACACATTGCTTCTTCATTGCCCAAATCAGCAGACTTCTTACAATATTCAAATGATTTCTGGTAATTTCTTTCTACCCCAATTCCATAATAATAGCAAAGACTAATATCATTCATCGCAACTGGATTTCCTAACTCAGCTGCTTTCATATAATATTCAAAAGCCTTTTTTTCGTCTTTCTTAACACCAATACCAAATTCATAATCATAACCAAGATCCCGAAGTTGATCTGAGTCCATTTTATTTAAAGAGGAAAAAAAATAATTCGCTAAATAAAGTTGATACTTGAAACGGAGTGCATTTAATGTTTAGTCAAAGTGATACAAAAATTATAACTATAGTTACGTTTTTGATTAATCCAGTAGTTGATTTACATTGTTTATCAAAAAGCATAACTTTGAGAATTTTAACATCTGTCTGCATGCATAATTGTATTTAACGTTAAGTACAAAAACCAAAATTATACTAATGAAGTCACAGCCCAATTTTCTATAGACATGCATGATTGGCTAGTATTGCTTAATGCCAGCCAGCTTCGGTGAACTTGCCTATAGTGATTACCCTGTAAAAAGCCTATGTCCTAGGATAATATATGTACTGAATTTATTAATAAAGCTAAAACTACTTAAAAAGAAGGTTATGACAATGATAAAGGCAGGGAATTTCAAAAATTACAATAAAATTTAATGAATAGTAATTTCAAGGTGGTATTTTGCATTGTAGTCATCACAAATGTACGTTATTTTATATATAAAAGTCTATTAAAAGTAATAAATATTTACATATAATCAGAGAATTATTTCATATACTATATATTGGACTTTCTAAGCATTTTAACGTTCATCCTTACAAATTTTTTAGTAATTCCATTAAAGCGAACTTATTTAAACAATAAAATATGGACTAAAAATTTTACATTATAAAAATTCTTACATAAGTGGATCAGAAATTTGATTCAAGACATAACTAAGAAACTTGAGTGAAATCCAAATTCAAGAAAGACAAATGCGGTAAGCCTATTTAAAAGGTTATATTAATGATAAATGAATAAATGTCATAATATTACGAGAAAGTCATGTAGACTTGCACAAAAAAGATATTGACCTTTTGAGACTCTTACCTCTTTACCAGTAATATACATATATAGAAATTAAAATTTAGCGGCACATTTGGAT
Organism: Dentiscutata erythropus; assembly: GCA_910591965.1. Classification (NCBI taxonomy): domain Eukaryota; kingdom Fungi; phylum Glomeromycota; class Glomeromycetes; order Diversisporales; family Gigasporaceae; genus Dentiscutata; species Dentiscutata erythropus. Next base: position 11,569 of record CAJVPY010004191.1, on the reverse strand, counting down.
TAGTATTAATTATATTGTGATATTGTAATTTACTATAATAGCAACTGGTATATTATCTGTCATCATGTAATTAGCTTACGAATCTAAGCCGACTCCTCATAACACGAGCAAGCGGCGGTTAGTTAGCCGAGCCGTTAGCAAATCAAATCATTAAATTGATCGATTAAGATAATTGGCTTACTTCTTTGCAGAGCTTGTGACCAGGTTAATTGGTTTATAAACTGGTTGATAAACCGGTGGTTTGAATTTAAATTATGTATGCGATATGTATATTCGGTTTTGTTTTTATTGCTAATCAAAAAAAAAAAACTCGTACGAATTAGATGCCATTATTAAGCCAAATAAAGAGATGTAGTTTTTATCCAGTTAAAAATAATATTTCAAATTTCCGAAAAATACATTTAAGCAAAGAAATTTAAATGTTTCTGATTTATTTTTAGGGTGATCCAAACCGAATGTTCAGGTTTATGATTTAGAATTAAAATAGCGATGTAATTATTATGAAATCAGTGATTCGTAATCTTTATTTATTTTAATTTATAAGCTTATTTATATAAAATAATCAATACTTTTTTTATGATCGTGAATCTACTTTCGAACTTTATATTTTTCATATATGTTTTAAAATGCCTCAATGTAAAGATATAAACAATATTTTAAAGTTATCAATAGAGGAATATTCTAATAGTATTCATAAAAATGCAATAGATTTTCGCGAAAAAGAAATTAATAAGGATACTCATTTCATCTCCGAATAACATTTATTTCATTTCTGATTTCAAAATTTCAAAACAGAAATAGGACTTTTTAATCCCCAATTTATTTTCGAAATAAGTTAACTTTGAATCACCCTATTATCAGAGTAAGCACTTTTTAAAATAATTTTAGTAAAAATACAATATTAAAAAGCCTATTATTTGTTTTTTCACTCTATTCTCATTTTTTTTTTTAAATGAAGTATCTGGTTCTATCTATCTTCGCAAGAGACTAAGGTGGTAAATAACTATGTTATCTAAAAACTATATTAGCATATCCCTATTAGCGATATTAAAATAATCAATTAAATATTGTTTATGGTAAGACCAATTTAATTCAATGGTTTACAAAATAGTGGAGAGAGACGGAATAATTTTTTTCAAATAAACATTTTTTCCGAAATAACCGTAAATGCTATAAAGAATTTTTCCGAGAGAAAGATCAGGTGAGAAGGAAGGGAGTAATCTAAACTACCAAATTAAGTTGGTCTGGCCTAAAAAAAACACTAAATTCCAAAATTTTTTTTGTCTAAATTTTACAAATTTTTTTCTAACTTATTTTGAATGAAAACTTAACATTTCATATAAATATGTAAAATTCCATATTTGAGTTAACCCCTCTCATATAACCCCTCCAGGGGTCTAGACACTTTTGCAGTAATGTGACCATCACATGGTGTGGCATATTTTTTTGTTTTAGTTTAGGGTTTGGGTTTGGGTTCGTGTTAGGGTTCGTGTTAGGGTTTTTAGCTTTATATATTATATGTAAAATTGCATTTTCAACACTTTTTGTTAGTGCTTAAAGGCCGATTTAAACACCAGTTTTCGAGTATTTTCTCTTTTTTCTCTTTTTTTCTTCTTGCACTTGTGTTTTGTTTTGACGTCGAACTGATCCAGGACAATCGAAATTTACAAATTCCGATTGGTTATTTTTAATGCGCCACGTCACATTACTGCAAAAGTGCCTAGGCCCCTGGCAGGGTTCCTCTCATATTTCTTGGCATGCAGCAGATCACTTCCAATGAAGCTTATAATTTGCAGTAGGCATCTTATTTATTGGTTAAAATCTTTCTCATGATGTGCCACGTTTTCTTCTAGACTAAAGTGGAAATGATTTTTATAAAAAATTTTATATTATCTTACTTATATGGCTATAAGCTGCGTGATAAGTATACCCCCAAAAATTTTTTATCATATTCATGTTGTATTTATAATGTTTGTTTATCACATGACTATATACTTGTTGCATTTGTTTTATACAAGAAAATTCAATCTATCTGCTATATTATATTTATTTAAGCATTAAAATAATTTCTAATTCTAATACATTTAAATTTTTTGTTGGTTATAAAAAATTTTTAATTCTTTTTTTCAATGATCTATTTATTATATTAAATTTTTTAGATCGCTTAAAATAAATACTGTGCAAAAAAAGCCTATTTTGTGGTAAATTTGTCCAGTAAATTACTTACATAATTCTCTTTACTATTTTTTTTATATTAAATAAAATCTTGCTTGCATTTTTCTAACTTACAAAAATTGATCTTTAGCTAAGCTGCATTGGTGAAAATATTATCATTATGGTGATACTGCAGTGATGATGTTGTTTATATATTTAGTAATTCTTAAAATCAATTTGCCTTAATAGAAATAAGGATTTCTCTTCAATCTTTTTTTGCCCACATGTTATAGATCATTTTCAATAAAGTTTAAGATTAGATGTTAAATATCTTATTTATTGGATCCAACTTTATTCATGATCCACTACATTTTTTTTATTAAACATACTAAAAATAGTAAACTTTAAGTTCATTAATTAAATCTTGTAATATTTATATAACAATTTCTTTTTATAGCCTATCTTGAATATGCATCAGTTATTATTAAGTAATTAGCTACAGTGATTAGCACCATTTAAATTCTATCAGATAGACCTTTGTTTACTTATTGTATATATGTATGTATATTTGTAGAATCTTTTTAAATAAACCTTTTTGCCTAGTATTTCATCAATTGTTCTGTGCTTTATAGATTTCTGTATTTTTCTGATTTGTAAACTGTAGATATACTAAATTGTAAATAAAGTATACATGGACAATATTATATAGGATTTAACAGGAAAGTGTTATCATTATTCTTTTTTTAAAAAAAAATAAGGTATGGCTTAGAGTAGATTATATAATAGCTTCTTTTGTTTTAAATTTTTTTTTTAAACTATGCAATATACTTAACCATATTCAGTAAGTATGAAAATTGTTATTGTTAGTTTCTATTTAGTTGAATTTTGATTAATTTATGCTATTGCAGCTACATAGTCTAACTATTACATGAGGTCTTTATGCTACTATCATAGTTGCAGTACTTAATCACCAAAAATAAAGTTCTTGCACTGCTTGTAATAGCTATAGAACCTAAATACAACATGAGTTCTTGCATTGCTATCACAGCTACAGAGCCTAATCACATTATAAGGTTCATGCACTGCTATCATAGTTGCGGATATTAATTACTAACAAGAGGCTTTTGCATTGTCTGTAGCAGCTATAAGCCTAATTATAATATGAGGTTCTTGTATACTATCATATTCACAGAGTTTAATCACAACATAAGATCCTTGCACTTCTAATCACAATGTAAAGTTCTTGTATTGCTATCACAGTCATGGAGTCTAATTATGACATAAAGTTCTTATACTTCTACCATACTAAATCACCAAAAATGAGGTTCTTCACTGCCTGTAGCAGCCGTAGAGCCTAATTATATAAGGTTCTTGCACTGCTATCACATCTACAGAGTCTAGCACAATGTGAGATCCTAGCACTGCTATCATAGTTACAGAACTTAATCAGCAAATATGAGGTTCTTGAACAGTGGTTCTTGTATTGCTATTACAATCATGGAGCTTAATTACAATATGAGGTTCTTGCACTGCTATTACAGTTATAGTGCTTATTCACTAAATATGATGTTTTTGCACTGCCTGTAGCAACTATAGAGACTAATCACAATGTAAGGTTTTTGTATTGCTATTGCAACCATGGAGCCTAATTGCAATGTGAAATATTTGCACTACTACATAGTTATGGTCCTTGCACAGCCTGTAGTAGCAATAGAGCCTAATTACAACATGGGTCTTTGCATTGCTATAGAAGCCACAGAGCCTAATCACAACATAAAGTCCTTGTACTACTATTTTAGTTGCAGTACTTAATCACCAAATATAAGGTTCTTTACTACCCATGGTAACTATTAGAGTTGGGTTTAGTTATAGATGGCTACAATTATTCAAGTCAATTTCTAAATACTGAGATTATTTTTTCTTTTTGAAGTTGTTAAGAATTAAATTCTGTCTGTCCCATTTTATAAGTAGAAAGAATAATACTTTTTCTGGAACTTGGAATTACAAAATAGGTAGAAACATTGTAAATTAAAGAACCTAGTGATATCTTCATAATAATCACATCACATGATTAAGTGTTCAGTCTACATTAGGGTTAGTTAGGGTTAGTGTAAGGGTTAGTATTAGAGTTAGGTGATAAGTTAGTTTAGGCTAATTTGTTTAGTGCTAGTAAACAAATAATGTAACTGTATGATTTTACATGATATGATAATCATTGGGTTTCTTGTTCTACAAGTGTCCCAAATTTGTTACCCTTATAACTAGCTATTAGCTGCCGGTTATTAATTGGTTATGATGTTAATAAAATTTAAAATCTTAGTTCCAGAGAAGTTTTGTTCTTTCCACTTATAAGATGGGAAGAACAGAATTTAATTCTGAACACACAGGTCGAAAAATAAAAAATCAGGCACAAATCAGGTACCCGATTTTAAACTAATTACTACCTGATTACCACCTGATTTATGCATATTTTTGTACCAAAAATTTGGTACAAAAATATGCATAAATCAGGTAGTAATCAGGTAGTAATCAGTTTAAAATCGGGTACCTGATTTGTGCCTGATTTTTTATCTTTCGACCTGTGACAACTTTAATTAAAAGCTCATAAAGAAAAAAATCATTAGAAAATTGACTATAATTAATTGTAGCGTTTGCAACCAAACCCATCTCTAGCAGCCATAGAGCCTAATCATGACATTAGATCCTTACATTGCTACCGCAGCCACGGAGCCTAATGGTTGTTGATCTTATAAAAAAAAAGTCAAAATTCTATTCAGATTTTGTTTAGATTATTATTTCAAATAATGAACATTTTTCATAATAAAAATTTGAACAAAATCTGAATAGAATTTTGATTTTTTTTTTATAAGAGAGCTCAATCATCAAACATGATGTTCTTGCATTACCTGCAGCAGCCATAGTGCCTTATCGCAACATGAGATCCTTGTATTGCTATCGTAACTATGGAGCCTAATCACAATATGAAGTCCTTGCTGTATAATATAATATCAGATATAGTACACTCAACTCTAACTCTCTTTAAACAAATCAAGCGCCTAGTTTCTATGTAAATTTTACTGCCTCTTGTAATTATTTATCTGCTTTTACTACCTTTCTTTAAATACTATGAGGTTTTAGAATTGATTGGTATGGTGGTAACTGTTAAGGGTGTAAAAACATTGATATTGACCTATTCGAACCATTGTTATTAACCCACTAAAAAACAGTACATCGTTATTGTCTATTTAAGAAAAAATAAAATAAAAAACTCTTTGTCGCAGTGAACATAATATTGTCGTATAATATCACATGTCATATGAGTCTTTCGATTAATACTTCAAAGAGCAGATTAAAACTTATTTATTTTACAAGTCATTTGTTTATTTCGTCTTGTTTTTATTTTTATTTTTTTTTGCATTGAACCATGTAAACAACTTTTCCATCTTCGACCGGCATTATTAGGGGGTTTCAGCATTAACTTTTTTTCAAAATAAGTGAGAGTTTAAAAGGACCTATTTTATTTTTAGAATTCCGAATTAAAAAATTAAATAGACATAGTCAGTGATAAAATTGACTTTTTTTTGATAAACATTCATCAGTAAATGATTATGTAAATAAGTACATACTTTAAAAAAAATAGAATTTGTATGTCGTGGTCGACTTTGGTGCCCTGGATATTCATAGCGCAAGGTTAGGGATCATGATCGGGTCATGATCCCGATTTGCATGAATGGTGTGATTCGGGATATGCATGGAAATTACAGTCGTACCTGAGTTATATCCTTCTTTTTTCCAGAGCATTTTTGGTGATATAACTAAGGTTGGGATATAACTCGATATATAAACTATATAAAAAAGGGAAATTTATTCTACTAAAAAATGGGAATATAACTTAGGTTGGGATATAACCCAGTGGTGATATAACTCAGGTATGACTGAAATTAAAAGTTAAAACATTGATTGCATAAGTGATGAGATAATATGTAATAATCAGTGACTAGGGATGAAACTAGCTATGAAATTTGTATAACCGGTTATTAAAAACTAGTTAATTTTAAGTTAAACTAACTAGTTAAATTTCTCGTTAAGAATTCTGGAGCTAAAATTAAACTTACATATATAGCTATAATTAATATACAGTTTATTTATTATCGCTATATAAGTTGGCTTAAAAAGAATATTAGATTTTTCATTTAAAAATCGAAGATTTAATTCAAAGTACTTAACTAGACCAAGACAGTTAGAAATACTTCTAAGCTAATAAGATACTAACTTGCATTAAAGTCAGGTGCCAATATAATATTATTATTAAGAAATTAGTGTTAGGCAGTTATAATTTTTATAAAATAAATTACAAATAATGGTAAATTAAAATTGCACTTTCCAAATTAGCAGTATATAAAAACTAAATTTAGCCAAAGCCGCTATACAAAAAGCAATTAGATAATTGTTTATTTGCTATTTTCTATTATTTATTATTATGTTTAATTATCTTTAATTATCTTTAATATGTTTAATTAAACCTGCTGCATACCAAGTTTTAAGGCAAAGAGCCACAGAAGCCTATTTTGGATCTATTCGATTCTTAGTTGAGCTAATAGTAAATTTTGCTGTACTAAATATTTGTTCACTTGCAACACTCGTTGCCTGAACTACTAAGTAATCACGTGCCATACAAGCAAGTGAAGCCCAGCGAGGATCTAAGGATTTAGCTTTCCAATATATAAGAATATCAACTTCTTCGATAGGTAGGTTTAGATATTCTTTAAGGGGATTATCATCATTTACAAGCATATCATATGATCTTTTCCGAAAGTAATCTCGTGAAGATCCAGATTTAGGAGGTGCTTCTACAGGTTTATTATATTTACCTGCATAATACATTTTATAAGTATTATAAATCGTTTGTTGTGCTTTATTTATATCTTCATGCTCAAATGGCATTAGCATATTATTCGGATCAAGAATTGCTGCTTCATAAAAGGTTGTTTTGAGCCCATCCCAATATTTATCCAATTTTTGTTTCATTCATTGTGCAACTAGTTTTAATGTGTTATTTTTACTTTGAACTTCATCTATTGTATTTATAATAACAGAAAATACCATTCAAAGATCTCCAAGTGTTGGATAGCTTGATGATGAAAGAAGATTTGTAGCATGATAAATTGGTTTAAGTAATTCATTAAGCACCTAAATAAAATTAGTAAAATTATTATTATTATTATTATTGTTATTATTATTGTTATTATTATTATTATTATTATTAAACTTAAACTTACATCAAGCTCTTCCCAATCGTTATAATTTGGATATAGATTTTTTAATTGAGGGTTTGATACAACTAGAATATCTGTAATATCTCGAATCCTGCATAATTTTTCTATCATTATGAAGGTAGAGTTCCACCGAGTATTAATATCAGTTTCTGGTACTAAAATAGGATGTTTTTTCATAATAAAAATTTTTTTTAACTCTTCAAATAAAATTTGAGATGAGCCTATAATATTCATAAAATCTCGAACTTTTCCAACTGAAATTTCTGCTTCTTTAAGACCATCTGTTGCTATTAAGTTGAGAATATATGCAGCACATCTAACACGGCAAAATAATGTATTTCCATGGTTATTTAATAATAATTGTGCAAGTTTATTTCCAAATGTATTCATATTTGCTGCATTGTCTGTAGTTACTGATATAATTTTATTGCCAAAACCAAAATAATTAATAGTTGCATAGGCAGTATTAGAAGCATAGCCCTGAATGTCTTTCATGAATAGGCACTAAATCTAAAAGAATACGATACATTTTCCATTTGCTATCAATCCAGTGAAGAGTAATAGACATATAAGCCTGATTTGTACATGCTGTCCATACATCTGTGGTAAGTGCTATTTTATTATTATAATTATTGAAATATGCTTTAATTATTTCACATTGTTTTTTATATGTCCATTGTATTTTAGCAGAAACTGTTTGCCGGCATGGTAATTTATACCAAGAATTAAGCTCTGCTATAAGATTAATAAAATCTTCATCCTCAACAATTGAAAATGGCTACTGGTCGAGATAATCCATCGTATAAGCAAAGCATTAATAATTGCAATTTTGCTTTCATCTATTGCATTATTTAGTTCAAGTTCTTTAACAGGAAATGTACTTTGTTCAATTTCTTTCCATTCATCTTTATGATAATTCATAAAATGACCTTTAATTGTACTAACACCTGTATTAGAGCTATATGGATTTCCACATAAATTACAAACAACATTATTATAATCTTTACTCCATGAAAAGTAACCCCAAATCGGATGGCATCGTCTGTTTTTGATTATTTGCCTTTCATATTCATCATCTTCAATATCAGTAGGTGCTTCATTAAGCATATTTTCTCTTTTATCCCCACTAGTTATTTCGCTAGAAATTTCACTATTCATATTTTCCTTATCATTTTCATTATTTTCATTTTCGTTATTCATAACTATCAGATCATAAACATTCATTTTGGAATATCAATAGAAAGGTCAATAGTTTTTTAAAAAAATCTAGTTATTTAATTATGTTTATTTATTAATTGATTCAAAAATTACACATAAATTACATAAAATTTATATTATCCAATGTTTTTTTAGCAATTATATTAAAATTTTAAAACTATGTATTAAAGATTTTCTGTTATATTAAGCTTACATACCAATTACATAATATTTTATTATCTGATGTATTTTTAGTGATTATATTAAAACTTTAAAACTATGTATTAAAGATTTTACTGATATATAAAGTTTACATACCAATTACATAATATTTTATTATCTGAAATTTTTTTAGCGATTAGATTAAAAATTTAAAACCATGTATTAAAGATTTGGCCGATGTATGAAGCTTACATGCCAATTACATAATATTTTATATTATCTGATATTTTTTAGCGGTTATATTAAAAATTTAAAACTATGTATTAAAGATTTACCGATATATGAAGCTTACATACCAATTACTTAATATTTTATCTGATATTTTTTTAGCAATAATATAAAAATTTAAAACAATGTATTAAAGATTTGTCTGATGTATAAAACTTACATACTAATTACATAATATTTTATATTATCTGATGTTTTTTAGCGATTATATTAAAAATTTAAAACTATGTATTAAATATTTGAACCAATTACATAATATTTTAAATTAGCCGATATTTTTTAGTGATTATATAAAAAATTTAAAACAGTATATTAAAGATTTGACTAATATATGAAACTTACATACTAATTACGCAATATTTTATTATCCGATGCTTTTTAGCGATTATATAAAAGATTTAAACCTATGTATTAAAGATTTTACCGATATCTGAAGCTTACATACCAATTACACAATATGATATTTTATTATCTGAGGTTTTTTAGTGATTATATACAGTATTAAAATTTGATCGATATATTAAGCTTACATACCAATTACATAATATTTCATATATATTTATTCTATTAATAAATATTCCAATTAATTGCATAAATCTCACGTAAAACTGTAAAAATGATAATTACTATGATTTGAAAATGAAACTATAATAAATATCTTGTGCTACACATAATTATAATAATTAGTTCTCAAAAGTAAATTTTGCTTTTGATATCTAACTTCAAGTATTATATTGTTAACATAAAGCAATTTTAAATAGTAATTATTTTTGTAAGTTTAACCGGTTAAATAAAAAAAGTCAAACTAGTTATTATAACCAGTTACTTATATAAAAAATGAACTAGTTATTATAGTTTATAACGTGTTAACAAACTTGATAAACTAGCTAGTTAAACTGGTTTTGACTTTGACGATAACCGTTTAAGCCCCGAACTGGGTTAATATGGTTAAATCCTAACTACTTAACATCCCTATCGGTGACGCTGAATAGCGATTAGTAATAATATATAAGGTATCGATCCCGAAAGGGGAGTACCTAGCTTTTTGAGCTTCTAAGCTTTTCATATTTGAGCTTTGTGAATAATAACTTTCGAACTTAGTGAATAAACCATTACTTGTGTGAGCATAATATAATCGGTGGAAGGACCTGTACGATACACGGTCATCAAAGAAATTAGCCAAGCGAGTGAAGGCATATAGTAAAGACCCACCAGTACACGGTAGTTCCAGAATACTCCGTGACACTTATTATATCTGAAATCGGACGCCAAATCATTAATTCTGAAACCCCCTATTATCTAAGTAAATTATTTTCTAGAAACAAGCTTTTACAAAGTTTGTCTTTTCAACAAGTTTGTTTTTCAGAAAAAAATATCAAATGCACATCGTGTAGTAGCTTTAGATGAAGATTTTGTTTAAACCCATTTATAGTTAATTAATTCAAAATTATTATATTGTTTATTTAGACTTACCCTTTTTATACAGTAGAATTAGTTCGTAGCTATTGTTGCAGTTCTTTGTTTCTGAGCTGATGGTAATAATGTATTTAATAATGATACTTCTTCACTGGTAACGTTAACTACGGGAGCTTTCAACTCACATCAAAATTTTTCAATTTTAGCTTCACTTTAGGTTAAAGAAGGTTCAATGAGTGAAAGCATCATGGATGCATTATTAAAAAAGTCATACAATTTCAATAACGATGGATCGGATTTTTTTAATGGGTCAATAACGATGTACTGAATTGCCGTAACTTTTGCTGTAACATAATAAAGTTACAGCAAAAATGCCATAACTTATAATTATTACATATTACAGAGGTAGTTACGACACGGCAAGTTACGGCAAAAGTTATGGGCATAATTAGGACGATTCGCCTGCATCACTAATACTGATTTTATTGTGGGTCAATAACAGTGTCTTTGCGTTAAGAGTAGATTAAAAGCCAATTTTCAAAAAAAAAAGTGAATAGGCATTTTTTAGCCTATTTAATATTTAGGTTTACAATATAATTCTCCAGCATTAAATTTAAATACAAAGCTAAAATACGTTCTTATGAAACTTTTTTTTTGTTAAATATTTTAATAGATTAGTAATATTCAATAATCATTTTTAAGTTCAAAATTTATATAATTATAAAGTTAATAGAGGATTTCAAAGAATGTTTTAAATAGAGATTTTAAAAAAAAAGATAAAATTGATTTTAAAGATTATTCCCAAGAAACAAATTACCAAATCACAAATAATATAATATAAATAAAATTTATAAATTGAGAAGGAAATATTTATCTCTATAATAAATAGGGCTAAATATTGTAAATTTTTGATAACCAGAAAAATTCCTATAGTTGTCCTTCCTAAGCACGTGTTACATAAACATATTTATATAGGTTAATTTAAATCTAAATTTGAGTAATTTGTCGAGATTTCTACTTCACTCATCGATTTACTAATACAATCTGTAAATTTTTTCGTATCGTATAATTTGCTA
>CAJVPY010004190.1:0-12940 GCA_910591965.1 Dentiscutata erythropus | reverse complement strand
ATATCATTAATAATTTTTAATTTTATTTAAAAAATTATAAATACTTTTCAAAATTCCAGGCAAATTTGCCTGGAATACGGTTTAAGGGATATATCATGTCAAGTAGGGATGGCATCGGCTTGAGTCGGCTTAGCTTGGCTTATGTGATATGTGATAAAATCAAATTTGTCACGTGATAAAATTGAATTAATGTGATATATCGAATTTATTATATAACAAATATGAGTTAATGTAATAAACTTAAATTTATTATGTGACAAATTTGATTTTATCACATCGGCTTCAAGCCAGCTCGAGCTGGCTTAATGGCTTGGCTCAAAAGCTATGGCTGAGCCAGCTTATTATAAGCTGATACTATCTCTAATGTCAAGAGTTAGTTTAGATGAACCAGAACCATTGTAGTAGATACCAAGATATCTAATTATATCTATAGATTTTGTAGAAGAAATTATTTGATTGTCAAATGTAAAAGAGTAGCTTGCTGTTTTTAAGTTTTTAGAAAGGATATGAAGTAGATTAGATTTGGTTGAATTGACTTCTATGTTATTAATTTTGTATAGAGAAGAGACATTAATAAGAATATTTTGTAGATCTTCAAGATGTTTACAGTGCCAAACAGTATTGTCCATATAGGCTAGTGGTAGAATGGTAATAGAAGCAGAATTTAAATTAGAAATAATGTCGAGTGAAAAGAGTGTGGATATTTTAAGAAAGAAGTTGTTGTATTTTTGAGAAATATATATAAAAATAAGATCATAATAGATTTTCTATAAAAGAAGAGAATAGGTTTCTCCTTGTTCTATGCCAGATTTGATGTGAATTAGTAATGTAAGACCATGTACAATGATTACTTTGGCTAAGCAAGAGGTATATAGTTCAGTAATTAGATTTATACTATTAGTTGAGATACCAATTCTGCAACAGGCATCTTGTAGGTGATTAATATTGATTTTATCAAAGGCTTTGGATATGTTCTAAAACAATATCCATGCTTCTTTATTATGTGAGATGTAGTGTTTGATTGTATTGTAAAGTATTTGAATTGAAGTATGTATTGAGAGATTTTTGAATGCTGCAAAGTTAAGATTTGAGAGAAGATTGTTTGAAGAGATTATTTTATTGAGTCGGTTAGTAAAGATCTTGGTAAAGATTTTTTTAAATAGTTCAATACTAGAAATAGGCCAGATATTTTATTATTTAACATTTACTATTAAATAATTTACAACACTATATTAAACATATTGGCGGATTTGTAGAATTTGATAAATAGAAAAACCCATGAGCCATATCTCTGGTCAAGTTTGCAGATCATTTGGCCAGCTTTGAAGTCAAAGAATTTCAAAGCTGGCCAAATAACCTGCAAATTTGACCAGTACTATGGCTCATGGGTTTTTCTATTTATCAAATTCCACAAATCCGCTGATATAACAACAGTAAATATCCAATTATTTAACAATTGTAAATAACAAGTAAATGCTATATTAATATGCTGTTTTATATTAGTATTTTTTAATAATTGCAACCTATATATGTAGCTTTATAGTAATTGTATTATAAATAAACTATGAATATTATTAAAACATATATATTGACAAAGTATTTATTTTGCTTTTCTGCACATTTAATTATATACACCAATTCAATAATAGATTCTACAGGAATAAAATTAAATTCGTTTAAAAGTTTTAATAATAGACAATTATATTTGTATAAACAATAGTCATTCTTAAAGTAAAAGTCATACTATTATACAAGAGCGAAGTCAAATTGTATTAGGTAATTTTCAATAGTAATAGTAATCAGCATAAGAATTTAAAAAAAATATAGTATAATTTATATATATATAAAAAAATTTACATGTATCTTATAACAAATTAGCAATTAAGTAATTTACCTTGCAATAACAAATTCCATTATTGATATTGTAATTTCTGCTTTCTTCTATATTTATACTAATTGATATGTTACTAAACACTGGTTTATTGTAAAATTTACTGTATACTTTTATATAATCTTTATTTTCAGCCATGTTTGTATAACTATACTATTTAATATATCTTCAGTCAAATCTTTAAACAAGTTAAAGAATTTATTTAATGATGAAAAAAATTGATTAAAAGCTAGTAAAGCTTTGGGAGCCAAATCTTTTTTTGCTTTGTAAAAAGCAAAAAAATTGTTAGCTGTTTCTAATAAAAATGTTCCCAAAAGACTATTTATTGCAATTTTTTTATGACATTCTACAATTGTTTCAGATTTTTTGCATTTAAATAAATATTTTATAGTTGAACTACAAGAAACCTATATTAAAATAGAATTAATAAAAATAAATAAAAAATTAAAATAATTCAAATACTACTTAATATACTATTTAACATTATCATGAATATGTATATCCATAAAGTCATATAATAATATTAATAATATTTGGAATATACATATTCGATATATCAAAGTTTTTAATTTTAACTAGTAACTGATACTAACCGCTTGAATTATTTGTTCAGTTGCATCATGTTTGTTACTAGCTTTATAGTTTTTTTACATAGTCTTTATGCAAAGTTTTATAAGTTTTTGCTATAAATCCATTAATCACATCATATTTCTTTATTGCTACAATTATATGATAATACCAATTACAACTTAGATAGTTTAAGTTGCGAAGGTGAATACTTTGTAAAAAGTTTTAAAAATAACTTTGCACAATTCATAATCAAATTCTAGAAATAGATTAAATTATTTGTTATATAAATAATTTTAGTATTAATATAGTTATATTTGTAGGGTACATTAAATTTTTTTGTACCTATTATTTTGATTATATGATATACCGATATTGTTTAGGTTAGAGTTAGGATAATAACTATATTAGGTTTAGAATTTAGACTATTATATAGTAAAATGCTCAAGAAAAACTTTTTATTAATACACAAAAGGTGGTTTAGTATATAATTTCTTACAAAATAAGTGATGTTTGTCAAAATCAATGTTTGTTTTGAATTTTCTAATTGTATAATGCTATACCTAATCTTGAATTTTAATAGTGATCTATAGATCACATGGTATGGGTATATGTATCTTTAGGTACATATATATAATCCCTAAATTAAATAAATTAAATTAAGCTTAAATAAATAATTATTTAAATAGTATTTTATAAAAAAAAAATACTTACAACAGTATAATGACACTGCACAAGACCAATCCTTCCTTTTAGTATCTTCTATCTATTTGGATACTTTTTGCTAAAGGATATTGTTTGCACGTTCTACAAGCCTCTGACTTTGTGGGTGTCTTGGATAGCCATTAATAATATGAACATCAGGCCACATAGTTAATAATTCATAGATTAATTATGCTATAAACTTATAACCATTATTAGACTAAAGAATAATTAGAACACTAAAGCAAACAAAAATATCAAAAAAAAAAACAGCTACCTTAATTAGTTATTTACTGGTTAAAGCTTGGGTCTATGAATACTGTATAAAATAATCACATATATGTCAAATATAATGATAGTCACTATTAGAGATACTAGTCATAGCAATCAAATCTACTTGAACTTTGTTGAAAAAAACACTAGAAATTATCAGCTTTGTAGCTACTGAATTAGAAAAATTTTTTCATATTGTACATGTTGTGTAATTTTTTACAAACTCTTTGACAAAGAATTGTAAAATATAGCTATATTGTTCAGAGATCTATAAAGAAATTTAATTTAATATTATATTATATTTATTTTAATAACAAATAGATTACTTACTATATCTCAAAGTTTTGTTGAACCAATATGCTTCAAGACCCTTAATATAAACTACACAATATTTCATATAGCTTGTCAACAGGGCACACAGGTAGATTTGAATCAATTTTAATAAGTTGCAATATGGGATTAATTGGTGTTTCAAGATTACATAAAGCAAATGTCTTCTTGGCCCAGTAATGATCTTTTGCATTTCCAATTTTGGTATTTGTAGGGTCTTGTAAAATGCTAATACAAAAATCAAAATCCTTACATGTAATAAAAGTTTTATGTCACCTACTAGCTAATTTGCTATCAAGAAATTTTTCAAGCAACTCTTCAAATGCATTGCAAAATAAAAATAGGTACTCTTTGAGGTTCAGATATCAAAAAGAAAATTTTAAATTGAATAAAAAAAAATTTTTTTTTTGAATGTTTATAGCAAATAAAAAAATTAAAACTTTTTAATTAATCAAATTTTATACAAAAAATTAAAGATATTAAAACTTTTAGTACGTAGTAAAATAAAATATTCAAAAAAAATAAAAAATAAAATTATTTATACAATGTAATTGATGTAAATTATACAGTAAGTAATCTGTTACATGAAAGTGCGTTATTTAAAAACTTTGCATAATTTTATTATCTTTATAATACGTAATGTTAAATAAATATTAAACTGAACTAAACAAACCTATTTTTATGTTTAAGTCTCAAAAATTATAAGTTTCAAGTTCTAAATTCACAATAATTCCATTTCAACGTACGAACTTTTCCGGGTCCCTGCCGGTGTTGCTATATCTCAAAAACGTACTAAGTAAACGGGATCGGGTACTCTAAGTAAAAATCCCAAAAACCTCACAAGAACTGAGATCGGCCCTTATAGTAGCTCTATATTATATTATATAAAAAAAACAAATCTTAGGACTGGTGATGATCACCACTGGTGATATGTAGTAATTCTATATTTAAAATTCCTAGTATACGTATATCTTCGTTCGTTCATACATTTCTTACTAATAAAATGTGCTGCACTACATGTGATATTATATATCTTCGTTCGTTCATACATCGATCATTGGTTGAAACCTCCCTCCCTCAAGATACGTATTACGTAATATTTGTCACTACCCTATAATTTTTCACGGTTCCAATTCCTAATCGGAATCTTGACCTGTTAAGATCTTGATTCGAGATTTGAATTTTGTCCACTTGTCAAATCCGAAACTAGTTTGGAATTTTTGTAACGGTCCAAGACCATTAACGGTAACAGTAACAAAGTCCCAAGACTATGATATCATAAAATCAGTATAAAATTATGAATGTATTTTTGTTTCACTTGGTGCCGAAAGGTTTGGGTAGACGAAGCGACTGTAATAATGTCAAAGGTTATATAATACGTATAGCTGAAATTTATATTTAAAAGACATGTCGGCAAAACAACTTGCAGAATTTGGAAGACAGCATATTTCACGTGGAATAAGTCGGAGCACTAACTTGGTCATTGAACGAGCCAAAGGCTCTTATATATATGACGTTCAAGGAAAAAAATATTTAGATTTTTCGTCAGGTATAGGGGTAACTTCTTTAGGTGAGAACTTTTTTTTTTGCCTGACAAAAACGTGTACAAAAAGTTATCTTCATATTATGTAATTTTGAGCATTCAACTGCACTAAAGTTGAAGGAATATGAAATATTAGAAAATTAAAAAGTTGCATCATTCGTTTATGGTCCATGGTCTATGTTCTACGCACTTAATTTTTTTAATTTGTTAATAATGCAAATTCAAGGGCATTGCCATCCAAAGGTCGTAAAAGCCGCTCAAGAACAAGTCGCAAAATTGAATCATGCACAAGTGAGAATATAACTCAATGTATTCTGATATAAATGCTATTCTTTTTTTAATAAAGTATAAGTTGCGAATTCTGTCACAATTTATATATAGGTCAATATCGCTTTTCATAAGCCAATGCTGGACCTTATCGGAAAATTAAAACCCGTAATGCCTTCAACTCAACTTGACTCGTTTTTCTTCTGGAATTCTGGTTCAGAAGCTGTTGAAGCTGCATTAAAGTTGGCGAGGCACGCGACAAAAAAGCAGAATTTAATCGTATTTCAAGGTAAATGCATGCTATATTAAGTGTCATGTGATTTATGTCATTTATGAAAATTATCGTAATTCAAGGGGGGTATCATGGAAGAACCGTCGGGACGATGTCGCTTACTACGTCAAAGACAATTTACAGAGCACGCTTCGGACCATTTATGGTAAATTTAAATATTTACTTGAAACGCATTCATTCATTTCAATAATGAAATTGATTAACTTAGCCAGGAGTTCATGTTGCACCCTTTCCATATTGCTTTACTTGTCCGGTACATCGCGCCGTTCCACAAAAACATAACATAATTAATTGTTGTGATAATCCAATTGAACAAGTTGAACTTCTTCTAAAACAACAAACTACTCCAGAGGAGACGGCGGCAGTGATTGTTGAACCAGTATTAGGAGAAGGAGGATATGTTTCACCTCCAAAGAGCTTTCTTCCGAAGTTGAGGGAAATTTGCACTAAGAATAATATTTTACTAATTCTTGATGAAGTTCAGTCTGGCTTTGGGAGAACTGGCAAAATGTTTGCAACTGAACATTTTGGTATTATACCGGACATTATGGTGATGGCCAAAGGAATTGCTTCTGGATTCCCTCTGAGTTGTATTGTTTCGAGAAAGGAATTGATGGATACACAACCGCCGGGGAGTATGGTATATATTCGATTGTCTATATGTATACGATAAATTTATTGGTTATAATCGTACGTCTGCCCAATTAACTAGGGAGGAACGTATGCTGGTAATGCTGTATCATGTGCGGCGGCAATAGCTACGCTAGAAGTATTTGAAGAAGAAAGAATATTAGAAAACGTCAATAATAGGTAGCTGTACTATTTTTTTTTCATTTTCCACACGTATACGATATCATGATTATCTTTTTCTCACCGGATCATCTCTTTTTTTCAACAGGTCATCTCAGCTATTTTCATTACTTAATTCCCGGCTAAAACCAATATTGCCTCCACATATTGGATTAGACATTCGTGGTTTAGGCCTGATGGTTGGACTAGAGTTTACAGGTGTACCACGTGGGTTTGTTGCAGCAGTAGCTAAAGCGGGAGTTGAAAAGCATGATATTATTTTATTAACTACTGGGATTTACGAGACTTTGAGATTAATTCCACCATTAATAGCTACAGAAGATGAAATCAATGACGGAGTCGAGAGATTGATTCAGTCAGTTGATATTATATTGAAAAAACTTGAAAAGGACGGAAATATCTAATAAAATTGGTTGATAATAATGTTATGCCATGACATAATCATTTAATGTGGTGGATTATGTTGAAATTGGATCATGCTGAAATCCAGCCCGAATTATAAAAAATTTTTGGGCCGGTTGACCCGAATTATGATTTAATTTTAAAGATGAATATTTACAAATTCAACTTTAATATAATACCTTATTAATATCACTATCAACATGAATTTAAACCAATATTAACGAGGGTAGACTGTATATATAAATATGAAGTTTTCTAAAAATTTGGTCCATTTCCGTTATATAGTATATACAATTTTTTTAGGGTTAGGAATAAGTGGGTTTTATTTTTAGTCATATATATAGCTTATATAAAATTTAGGATGTGAAATTTCCCAAAATATCATAATTCTACCGGTAGCTACCGGTAGGTGGTAACTACCGGTAGCTACCACTACCGGTAGATCTACTAGTCGAATTCTGATTGGTCAATTAGGCAAAAATAATTTTATGCTTCGAACAGACAGTAAGTTTTATAAGACTTTATACCTTACATGCTTATTAGTTCATATTTGATTTAATTTTTAAAATACGAATGCATGACAATTACATCGTAATATATGTATCAATTACTAATAACACCTCTAATCATAACAACGTTCATGTGATTACAGTAGATTCTCGCAATAGTCACATGCTAAAATCAGACGAGTAAAAATTTATATAATATATATAATAAGAGTAAAAAATTGATGTGATTATAGCGAGATTGTGACTATTGTGAATGTGACTATTGCGAGAATCTACTGTATTAGCATACCAGGCTTCACTGCTTTGCTTCCTTTTCGATCTGTTGACTTTACCATCAACTTGAATAAAATATTTAGATCGATTACTGTATATCCACAATCTGATCTACTATATACTTGGTTGTCTGCTACTATGTATCTAAATGCATTAACCCGGGTAATATCTAATTTAGATGCAATTAAAATTTTAACATATAAATTTAAAATATGATGTATACTATAATAGTTTATAATATTAGTATATAGAAATAGATGAATTCTATTGGCTTTGATTTTTAACTAATGGTATCTACCCTGTATATTAAAAATCTACCGGTAGCTACCAACTCACATCACTAAACGTACCATAATTGTCAGGGAAAAATAGCGGAACCGAACCGGAACCGGGCCATGGTTCGGTTCGGTTCTGGGTATTCGGTTCCATTTTGCGGAACACTACTAATGTATAGGTGTAAAAGTTATACGCACGCTATATATACGGAGAACGCTATTATACGCGCAAATTTAAATCTGTGTACTGCGGTTTATGTGTAACTTACCTAAATGTCACTCCCAGTTATATGTCACCTCTAACCAGAATTGCACGTACAGGTTATGTCGATCACCGAATCGAAAGATATTAAGTGCAGATTTATATTCGATATTTAGCTATACCCATATACCTAAAATTTCGTGCCAAAAACTTTTGTTACGGTTATCATAGTAAAGTCTTGAGTTATTTACGGTTTTTCTGTTTTCTCATTGAGAAAACAGAAAAATCGTAAATAACTCAAGACTTTACTATGATAACCGTAGTTTGACTTCTAAACAAAAGTTTTTGGCACGAAATTTTAGGTATATGGGTATAGCTAAATATCGAATATAAAGTAAATTAAAATCTGCACTTAATATCTTTCGATTCGGTGATCGACATAACCTGTCACAGATTCAGTACGTGCACCAGAATTTGAGATACGTAACTTATACTATATTTCATTTCATCTGGACATTTCAAATCCATTATCAAAATTAATAATTCATCAACGTAGCATATAAGTTTTCTAGTAGTTTTATTCTTTTTTTTTAAAAAAAAATTATATATTGCATAATGGTTATTTCTATTATTTTTTATTTTTTTTGAAAGCTTGTCTATTGATACAAACTTTACATTCGTGAATTGCTTCTTCGACCTGCTATGGGATATAACCCAATTTTTTTCCAAGTTTTATAAATTTTTCAAATGAGACAAATTTGTGCCCCTAAATTGTTTCCAGCTTGCTTAATTAAACAAAGCCCTTCAGCTATATTCGTATAAAAAATTTTGAAACCCAATGTTTAAACTTCGGATTATGTAGATATATATTCAAACAACTTGTTATATCGACTTTTATTAATCAATGTTTATTTTTCCTTTAGTTAACATAGATTTTCAAGATTCGGTCAAAAGACCCAATACTCAAAAGTTATAAGTTATATTTGTGGTTTCATGGTTAAATTATTATATTTTTGATTACTGTATTATGTTTTTCTTAAGATGTATTTTTCAATCGGTAAATAACACGTGTCAATTGAAAATTGTGATTGACACAGAACACAAAAATCAAATGCATATGACATAAATTTTATTATGTATATATCTAGGATTTTTTTTCTAAAAATAGATTTATTATGTTTTTCTTAATAAAAATCTCGTGTAACAATGGCTCGTAGGGTCATTTTCCTAGCAAAGATCCCATATGTCTAACCATTATCCAATATCCAATCATAATCCAGATTTGTACGTACAAGTTGTCTGATAACCATACAACTTCGTAATTACGTTCTTGGTATTAGCATCTATAAGAGATTGTTATGTTCTTTAAATCAGAGTTTCAATCCATTAAGCGTTTATCCGGATATCTGAGCGTTCTGAATTATTCAGATAATTAGATACGTACGGATGATGAATTTATCCGGATTGGCGTTAGCAGTTGGTTTTATTAATTAATATGACTAAATTTTATTGGGTTAAATCCATGTTATACCAATTATACCAGGTATAATAACGGTTATTATCGTTATACGTACGGTATACAGTATTAACCAATGTTATTATACTGTATATATAATATTTTTGATTATTTGAATACAATATATAGTTAAGTTTTATATATGAGTACTGCCAAGGCAAAACCTGTAAGCGAATGTTTGAGGTATCAATGAAGCGAGTTTAATTCTGGAAAATATTACGTATTACTGTATTAAATCATTGTATACAAATTTTATACAATGATTTAATACGTAATATCACCTCAAATATTTGCTTATAGGTTTTGCCTTGGCAGCACTCATATAGTCAAACCTCTTTAAATAGTCACCTATATACCGTATTTTGAAGCGTGCATGCGCCTTACTTTGAGCAAGAATACGATTTTTTAAAAAATCTTGTAACACGTGAATGATGCTATTATGATAACTAAATTAGCAACAGAGTTTTTAAATTCAAACTATTAGAAAACACATTTTGTCACATCGGAGGATGAAAAACAATTATGGGTATTCTGTCTCTTCCACTTTCGTGATACACCTATAACAGTGCAGAGTTTGAGTATCTAATGGACAACCTACGAATGATACTACTATTCACCATTAATATTATTACAGCAGCTACTTTACGGGTAGGGTGAAAAAAAACCGCTGATTACCATATAACAAGAAAATTGTCGTCCCGACAGACTTTAAAAACCCAAATTATGACGGTCATCTGACAGGCCATAATTTCTCTAAGACAAATAAGCAATGACTGTTGTCCTGACAGGCTATCAACTCCTAACTTCTAAGCAGACTGTCAAATCAATTGCTAGGGTGGACGAAAAAACTGACAAAGTCGGGTTAGCGGAAAAAACATATTACTTTATCTGGGAAAAAGCCTGTTCCCTTAGTCGCAAATACCACGTATTACATCATAAATCACGAACGAAATCATAACGATAATACGAGTGCTGCCAAGGGAAAACCTGTCATCGGACTTACAATTACCGTAAACTGCCGTATACAAGACTCTCCCGGATATCAGACCCTATGTACTATACCCGGGTCTACAACATGGGATAAAGCTTTGGTAAAATGTAAGAGACCCGGGGTATACAAATAGGAAAAAACCAATAAAATAAAATAACCCCAATTATCAGACCCACACTCATACAAGAGACCCACGGGTCTAATTATTGGGTTTAAAATGAATTAGACCGGGTCTTGTATACGGTAGTTTACGGTACAGTTAGGAATAATGATAGATTTCCATAGACGGCTAACTGTACACAAAATATAATTGAAAGCCTGATGACAGGTTTTCCCTTGGCAGCACCCGTGATCGATTCGAGACAAAATGCTGCTCAGATACTTTCGTATCGAGCAGCTAATTAAGTTATTTCGGTAATTTAACTAATTTACAAATTGAAAAAGGCAAATTTCAAGTTAACGCCCCGGCTCGCTATTACGCACAAATGCGTGCTCTTATAAGTCTGGTTTGGTCTGGTTTCTATAGTCTTAATTAGGCCAAACTGATCAACCGATGTCTTCCACTCTATACATTTCGGGTTTATTTCAGGTTCATTATTTTTTATTTTTTATTTTTTATCAGTAAAACGGGCTAATATTTATATATTTTATCCGTCAATACAAAACCTTCAATAATTATTCTTACATATGAGATCTTTGTTAAAAAAAAAAAAAACTTTCGGGACTTTGGTTTATCCTACTGTAAATGATGGTGAATCATTATAATTCCGAAAAATGGAAATGGACATACTAAAAATTGCACAAATTTAACTCATAATTTAAACTGAATAATCAAAATTTTCGAAACTGATATTAAAACCAGTTGGGCTAAATAGCTAGACACGGATTCATTGCTAAAAATACTTGAACCAGGGTTGTGATCTAATGGGAAAAAGTCATTAGACAAATATATGCCTATTGATAGTTTTTTATATGTCTAATGGTGTCTAATGGCTGTCTATTCACAACCCTGCTTGAACTGGTTTTATTTCGTGACAATACGGTAATTAATGTTAAATATTTTATACGTATTTTAACTAAATTAATATGGCCGAATTCCCGAAGTACATGCCAAGAAGCTTATAAATTTAGCCATGCACTTGGAAAGTTATTGCATTCAGAAGATAAAAATTTATGAAAGTTGTTATATGAGTTGGCCAAGCGAAAGTATGTGTTTACGGGGTTTTTTATAACCAAGCATTTAAAAAGATTTAAAAAAAAATTGCCGCATTTGCCGATTTGAAGCAATTCCAGAATAAAATCATTCATTCATAATTAACAGAAAATCTCATGTTTTATTAAAGTTGATACAAATATAAGGCAATCTTTCTTTTTTGGCATTTAAGAAAAATTTTCTGGCTGCTTTTATTTGGTATGTAGCGCATAATTATGAGCTGTTTTAAATTTTAAAATTGCCTAATCTACAATTTACGTTTGTTGATTTGCAACTAAATCATGTGATAATGAAATGTTATTTAAGGCAACTTTTAATCAACATACGCAATATATATTTTCTCCTTTTGTTTATTATTATCTTTTGTTTATTATTATTTTTATTAGTATAATAAGTATATAATAATATTAATTAGAGGTCTTTTTAAAAGTGAATATGAATTTAGGAAGACATTCCTTAATTTTTTTGCGTGTTATTGTAATACTTTCCTTAGTGATTGTTTTTATATTATTTTTAATTTTGAATAAGCAAGACCCTCGAACAAGATTTTTTAACAAAGAATGGATTAATCCAAATAAGGATTTAACATTATTTACTAACATTACAAGAGTGAATGCGGTAGTTGTAGTATTGGTCAGGAACTCAGAGTTATACCAGTTATTAGGAGCGATGAGAGACTTTGAGGATAGATGGAATAAAAAATATAATTATCCATATGTATTTTTAAATGATGAAGATTTTACCGATGAATTTAAAAATAGAACATCAGCATTGACAAAATCAAAAACACAATATGGTATGTCTTTGTCAGTGTTGGCTTGACCAGACCAGTTTGACCATTGGACCAGACCAATTTGACCGGTCTGGTCAAAGGATCTGTACTG
>CAJVPY010004189.1:0-12941 GCA_910591965.1 Dentiscutata erythropus | reverse complement strand
ACCCTAACCCTAATATAATCGAACTTTAAAGGATTTTGCTGTGCCACATGATCGACAAAACCTGGCACAGAATTTTTGTATGTATAAGAACAAGTCAAGTTACGCTCAGGATAAATTTTGCAAGATAAAAGAGGCTTATGATTATCTCTTAAAGGTTAAATCAAGGAGAAAATCTAGAAAACCAAAGGTTAAAAAGAAATCAGCTCCGCAAAAGACAACATCAAAAAAAGCAATTACAAAAAAGAAAGAAAGATCATTTTTAAGAAAATTCGAATGTTTGTTAAGAGAATTCCTCAAGACCATGTTATGATGCCCAAGGCAAAGAAGATATATTGATACAAAAAAAAGAGGAAGTGATTCAAAAAGCAAAGAGTCAAAAGGCTATGATGAAGGGTTTATTTTTACTCGATCCTCTCTAGGTGATTCATTTTTACGATAATATAGAGAAGGTTTCCAGGTTAAAATTTGAAAAAAATACTAATGATAAAAAATAATAGTCAGAAGAATAAAGAATAAAGTAGAATCTGAAGTAGAGTCTGAAGGGGAATCTACAGAAGAATCTGAGTCAGAATCTGAATCATCAAATAAGAAGAAAAAATCTGAATCTGAAGGGAAAAAGTTGAGCGCGTATAATCTTTACGTTTAGAAGGAATACAATAAACTGGTGGAACAAGGGTATAAAAATGATGAAATATTGAAAAAAATAGCCAAGCAATAGAAGAATAGTTTTAAAAATTCCAAAAATATATAAATAGAAATGATTTTTTGTTGTTTAATTTTAAATGGAAAATTTTAATAATTGTGAAAATACTTATAGAGCAAAGATTAAATTAGACATGGTCATAAGTGCTTTATTAGTCATTTTTTTCACATTGTTAATAATAATCTTATCAATTTTCTTGTTTAATATCGTAAAATCTGATTTTTCTTATCTAAATATTTTATTAAAATCTGGATTTTTACAAGTCATATCAACGATCAGGTTGATAATTTCTGAAGGTTTAAGAATGATTGACTCATACTTAATTAGTTAAAACTGGCACCGATTTTAAAGAAAAGAAAACTGAAAAAGTTTAAGAAAAAATCAACTTCAAAAAGTTTGGTAAAGCATAGACAACTTCCTAAAAGAAAGATAGTTAGATCATCTGACGGACCTTATTGTTCAGGTTGTGGAAAGAAAAGATAGATGCCACCTGCGAAGAAAAAGAAAACAAGGGCGATTAACTCTTCAAGTTGTGTTGATGGCTCATGTTCTGTTAGGAAAAAAATCTCCAGTTCTCCTTTCTGTCGAGTCGCGTATTGTGGGGGAGATGTAGGAAAACGAGATATTTGTGGTAAAAAAAGATCGTTTGGTGAGATGTTTAATGATTATAAATTCAGTATTGTTAGGGATGAAAAAGAAAAGCGATGTTTTTATTATGACACACTTTGGAAAAGATTATTTCTTTATCCATTATATCAGGTTTCTAAACTGCAGAATACATTAGTAATAACCGATATTTCAATACATTTTAAGTTTACTGTCTTTTTTGGGGCTAAAGAGTTTGATCTACCAACTGCGAAAGGTGTCACCCCGATCACTAGATTAGATACTCCAATGACGATAAGGGTTTTTCTTTTGGAGATTTGTGATAAAGAAAAAGCGAAAAATTCTCATCTTTTAGAGCTAGAGGATATAGTTGATAATATATTTGAATTGGGAGATAGAATTGAATTTCATGAGTATTTCAAGGTGTGGGCCGAAGAAAAGGTGGAATTTATATGTAATACAAGATGTTTATTTGTTGATAAGAATGTTGTGATTTGTGCCGATCTTGGTAATCATAAAACTTGCATCGATTCACAGAATAAAGGAGAGCAGATAGTATATGCACAAGATAATTTTGTAGTAGCTGTGGTGGTGGATTACATGGATTGGATGTATAAGATGAGATTATGTAATACAACGGGAAATGCTCGATTGTTGTTTGGTGAGAAATTTGATGTTGGTTTGGGTATATTAGAAATTGGAGCATGGATGAGCAGAGGAGATATTAGAGCTAGATGGAAGTTGGATTATACAACCGCAGGTGAGATTCAAAATATCGTGGACATGATTAAAAAATATTGTGATAAAAAGGATGAAGGGATAGACACAAGATAGAATTAATTATTTATTTATCATTTATTTTATTATTTATCTTAATTTGAATAAATATATAAATACACATCTTTGTTTCTTGAAATCTGATAAATTGTAAAAAAATGAGTCATGTAAGTGTTCGATGTAAAGTCACTCCACAGAAAAGATTTCACGATTGTTCGCCTTATGGTGTTGATATTAAGAGACAGAGAGAACTCACCGCTTAAGAACGGTTTGAAGATTCATTCTTGTTAGGTTTGTTCACTATGGCAAATTAGTTAATTTCTCCACTGGTTGAACCTCCAATTGAACCACCACCTATCAGTAATGATGAAAAATTTAATAATTTACAAAACATGATCCAGAATGAATATGATATTGGTACTCTGGAAGATGGTAAGATAATAGATCAATCAATCATCGCTTCAAAACTGCCAATTGAGAAGCAAAATGTGTTGCAAGGTATGCGACGGGGGCAATACGCGATGTTATTGAGATTTAATAATTTAGCGAAGGATATTAGCAAAGAAACATCGATTCCAAAGCTACAAGATGGTGGTTTTTAGGATATTGAGATATTAAGTGATCTTTTGTTAAACGATAAGTTAAAAGGTGGATTGCAGAATATTCGGTTGAATAGATTACGTTACAGACAAGATTACGAAAAGGTTTACAATAATATATCTAAAGAAAAGATTTAGATAGATTAAAAAATTACTGGAAAAATGCGATAAACAATTCAAGTTTTATATCGGAAGATAAGAGTGAATTGAACGAATTATGTGAAGCAAAGATAAAAGAGTTAAAGAATTCAGTTAATGATTTGGATACTTTCACAACAATAAGAGATAGAATTAGAAAAGATACTTCTATAGCAAATTTGGAAGGTAATGGATACTGGAATTGTAGAATAAAAAGTAATGATGTTCTAAATTCAATTCAGAAAGCAAATTTACAACAGTTTAGAGTTGAAAAGTTACAAGAATTATTAGATCAATACTATAATCAAATTAAGAATAAGCTTCCTGATATTAAAAATCCAATACAATTACAAGACAGTTCGAAAATGGATAGACGAATCAGACAACTTGAAAATATCAATCTAACAGGTGGAAGAGATGTAAACGATCTTCAGCGATTACGAGTTAGCTTGTTAGATTCTTTGTTGAGCCAATTGGAGGTTGGTAAATGGGATAGCTATCAAAGATTGATAAATCAGTATTATAAACAATCCCAGATCATTGATCTGGATGATACGAGCAGACTTGCGAATGATATATTGGCATTGAACGCAACTTTGTTAGGTGATCAGAGAAGCAAGCAAAGGTTGATCGATTTTAGAAAAAATAAATTTAATAATCTATTATACCTTTTATTAAGCGATTTGATTAGGGAGGAGAATGATGCAGATGAACTTATTGATGGGGGAAAATATGACAAGGAGATACAAGAAATCGATCAACAATATTTGGATTTTCCGAGAACCAAGAAACAATTACAACAAGAACATCGAAATCGGTTAAATTCTCTTTTATCAAATGCACTGTCAAACAATGAGAAAAAAAACACGAAATTAGATGATAAAGACACGAAATTAGACGATGAGAATGGGAAATTAGACGATGATAAAGACTCTAAATCAAACGATAAAGACGCAAAGTCAGATGATGATAAAGACGCTAAATTAGATGATAAAAAAAATCATGACAACAATAATATTAAAAAAATACTTCTTGGATATCTTAGGGAATTTCCTCAGGATAAATTTAATGGTTCGTTGAAGGACAATAATCTGTTGGATCAGATGATAAAATCATCTACAGAGTTGTCAAATACACAAAAAGCAGAGTATCAAAAGATCAGAACTTCTATTAATAATATTTACAAGGACGAAGAGCATGATCATTATTTTGTTGATCCGGATGATTTAGAGTATATTGCTATTTTTCTCGATACGTCAAAAGTATCTTTTAAGGATGTCAAGCAATTGATTACCAAGATATTAAAAACAAAAAAGAAGATATATACAAAGTTATGTAGCTTTTTTGGAGACAAGATAATGATCCAGATTCTCAGATTAGTCAAGCGATTAGCAATTGATGATATTAAAATA
The DNA here is from genome assembly GCA_910591965.1 of Dentiscutata erythropus. NCBI lineage: Eukaryota > Fungi > Glomeromycota > Glomeromycetes > Diversisporales > Gigasporaceae > Dentiscutata > Dentiscutata erythropus. Next base: position 8,706 of record CAJVPY010004189.1, on the reverse strand, counting down.
TTGTTGAATTCAACACGTGATCTTGTAAAGAATAATAAGGAATTACTGAAAAGAATTGATGAGAAGCTTATCAAGAAATGCAAACCACTTAAGGTTAGCAATGATGAGTTCAAGAAATTGATCAAACAGTTTAAACAAGGAGTGGTTAATATGATAAATAGACCCGGACCATTAAATACAATAGACTCTATTATATCATGTTATAAAGAGGTGGTTGAAGTGAATGAGAGTCAGTTGAACAAGATAAAAAGATTGGTGCTTAAACAGTTTTACAAACAGCCTGAGGTTACTGGAATGGAAGCATATCTTAGATTTGCTCCTGAAGGAGATTTCAAATATAAAATCGTAGTTCAAGTTCTCAAATGTGAGTTTATTGTTATCTTCTTGAAGTTTCGCATTTTTATCGGATAGTTTTTTGTTTTGATCAGTTAAGATCTTGTTATCGGCTAGCAAATTAGTGTTTTGTGCTTTGAGTTTATTGTTTGCTTCTTTAAGCAGTTTTAGTTTATCATTATCTTCTTTTAATGTATTTATTTAGCTAGTTAGGTTGGTTATTTGGTTTGTTAACAGTTCATTTCCTTTTCTTAGTTCTTCATTTTCTTTTTTTAATTTTTTTATTTCATCGGTTAATTTGTTAAAATCTTCTTGAATGCGGTCAGCGAGACCGCTACCGCTTGGTATTTGTATTGCTTTTGGTGTAGGTATAGTAAGTTTTTCATCGTTGTTAGACATTTAATTTTTTTATTTTTTTATTTATTTCAGTATTTTTTTTTTTTATTCAGAATTTATATAAATTTTATTAAAATAATCAATCAATTGTTATCAATTTTATTTTTGATAATGGCAAATTTTTTACATTGTGCAACAAGGCTTTCAATTTTTTTACTGATTGGTTCAGAATGATTAAAATCATTAATTAAAGAAGCAAGCACGTCATCAATTTCTCTTGTGGTTTCTGGTCCTAGATTTGGAAGTTTCTTTATCGCTTTAAGTAAGAGATCGATATGTACAATAATGTTATCATTTTCATTAAACTTGATTTCAAGAATTTTTAGACTTTCGTGAATTTTTATTCATATGGTTTCCATGTTTTTTTCATATTCTTTGATCTTTTCAGTGAGTTTTTTATGTTCTTTGATTGATTCTTCAAGTTTTGTTTCTGTTTCTTTCACTTTTGTAATTGATTCCTCCACTTTAGTCTCTAACTCTCTGATTTTTGTTTCTGTTTCTTTTTCTTTTTTACGACATTTTTCGAGCTTTGTTCCTGTTTCTTTCTCTTTTCTATGGCATTTGTCGAGCTTGTTTGCAAGTTCTTTCTCCTTTTCACTGTTTGTGGTGGTGGTTGTAGTGTAATGATATTGGGTTGGTAGTAGGTTATGGAACATTGATGACAGGGTCTTCTTCTTCTCCATCTTCGCCTTCTCCATCTTCTTTGGCCACTGCCACCTCTATTCTACCAGTTTCCCCAGCACTAGCACATATTTTTTTTTTTAAAAATAGAACAATTTTTAACAATTTTTTATTGTATAGTTTTATAGTTATTTTTTTATGTTGTGTCTGTATAATTAGATTAAATTTACATTGTAAACGTGCATTATAATAATAATATAAATAAATTATTTATTTAAATCCTGTATATTTTATACAATAAAACAATAAAAAAACTGGGAAAAAAATGAGTAATAATCGTAGTGAAACACTTAATAATCTTGTTAAAGAAATTGTCGAGGAACAGAATGAAGAAATTATTCGTAAAATAGTTGAAGAAAAAATTAACAGAATTGTAAGAGAAGAATTATCTAAGACCCATGAAGATCAAGTAAGAAGAATCATTAAGAAAGAATTAGAATGCGATGAGAGAAGAGGAAGAGAAAAAGAAAGAAGGGAAGAAGAATTTGAACCAGAAGATGAAAGAAGTGTGCACATTGTTATTCATGCCCCACATCATTATTATTCTGAACATCGTCGTGAGCGTGAGTTTAGGGAGGGTGAACGAAAATTACATGACATGTTAAAGGATTTGAAGATTAGTTTTCATTTTGAGGATCATTTTGTTAATAAGTTGGAGAGGTTAGAGGAGGAAATTAAATGTTATAAGCAAGACGATCGTGATTATACATATGAAGTCTTTATTTTTTTTTATTTTTTATGTTATAAGAAATTTAAATTTATTTTAATGTAAAATTTTATAAATTTAAATTTATTTAAAATAAAAAATATTTTTATCTATTCTGAATTTTTTTTGGGTAATCGTGGAGTTCCATTGGGATGAACTATCATATTATTATAAATATTTTGATATTTTCTACTCTCATCATCTGGATGATAACCGCTTTTGTACGTATTTTGAGGTTTTTTCATTTCTTCTTCTTCTTTTTTCAGTTCTTCTTCTTGTTTTTTTTCCAGTTTTTCCTCTTCTTGTTTTTTTAGTTTTTCCTCTTCTTGTTTTTTCAGTTCTTCTTCCTGTTTTTTCAGTTCTTCTTCTTGAATTTTTAGTTCTTCTTGTTTTTTTCTTAGTTCTTCTTTTTCTTTTTCTCTTTTTCTTCTTTCTTTTTCTTCTTCTTTTTCTCTTTTTCTTCTTTCTTTTTCTTTTTTTCTTTGTTTTCTTTCTTCTTCCTGTTTTTTTAAAGCTTCTAATTCTTTTCTTAAATTTTCACGTTCCAATAAAATTTGATCAAGTTTTTCTTCAGTAGACATTTTATTTTATTATTTTAGTAAATCTGAAATATAGTTTATAAATGTTTTAAATTATATAAATGTCTAAGATAAGCTTTAGTTATCCAATGAAGAAATGCTTTACAATAATAAAAAACATAGTAAGGATTTTTTTCTATATCAAAATTATTAAGGAAAAAAATATAAATTTCTTTATATTTTGTATGAAAAAGATCTATATTTGATGTATTAAAATTGTTATTTAAAAAATAAAAAATATTTTCTCTAGTGAGTTTAATATCTTGAAATTTTCCTCCATCGTCTTTAATATATTCTTCAAGACATTTATTAATAAATTCATATTGTTTTTCAGCAGTCAAATTTTCTGTAATTTTTTCAGAAAATTCATTGATTTTTGTTTCAAGTTTATCTAATTTATCTCCTAACTCATCATCTCCACAGATTTCTATTTGCATTTTTTTTAAACAATTATTTGTTTTTTCTTTTGCTTCACTGTGTATTTCAGACCAACACTGAAAATCTGTTTCTATTTTGTAAAAATATTTTAAAATAAAATAAATATTAAATTAATAAATTTATTAATAAATTACCATATTTTTCTTTCATTTTTTTTAATTCTTTTTCAAGTTTTTTATGTTTTTTTATCAATTTATCATATTTTCTTTAATCTCAATTAGAGAATCAACTTTATTTTCAAGAGAAGAATCTTTATTTTTTTGAGAAGAACTCATTTTTGACTCTGATTTAATGAAAAATTATACTTTATTTATATTAGAAATATTATTAATATCATTACACGCTTTAACTAACAGATACATTTTTTGATTTATGTTAATGTTTTTATCATATTTAATATCCAATAAATTTAATGAAAGATCAATGTCTCGTTCAAGTTTCACAATATCTATTTCTTTAAACAATGTTGAGTATATTAGAACGTAGAGATGCATGTATAAAGTATAAAAATTACAGTAAATTTGATACATTATTTCGTTTAGATACAGGTGAAACTTGAAGATTTTCAGGTGGAATTCTAAAAAAAGTTTGTTAATTTTTTCGTTAAATTAGCGAGAAAGGAAAGAAAAAATACAAACCAATTATAAAATTCAACATCTTTATTTTTTTTTAAAAAAAAAAAAAAATTAAAGTTTATTTATCTTTTTTGTCTTCTTTTTGGCGATGTGGCTTTTCTTTTTGGTAATGTAGCTTTTCTTTTTTTGGTTCTTTTCTTGGATGTCATATGTCTTGGCTGTTTTGTTATTGGTAGTATAGGTCCCTTTGGCTTATGCACATTTTCGTAATACGCTCTGCCTCCTTTACCAAATTTCTGCACAAAGATGCCTCCTTCGTATTGTTTTGTGATCTTACCATTCTTGTTTAGTATGGGTACGTAACGCTTTTTATAAAAATCTCATGTATGTAAGATTGGCAGGTTGTGTTGTAATCTGTGTAGTTTGATTTCAATGATAATATCAGCTGCATGTTGCATGTTAAACAGGAACACAAGGATGATCAAAAAACCCAGAATAAATCTCATTTTTGTGGCAATGATTTAAATAGATCTAGATTTAGCAAGAGTTACAAGTTTGGGGTTTATATAAGCCAATTTGTCAATTATAATATCTGTAGTATTATTTCAACGTGAATTTTCTTTGTCAGCAATATGAGTCTTATTGGTTATTGTTGTTTATTTTTGTTTAAATTAATCGATTTTATTTTTTAGAATGGCTGAAGAATCATTTGATTTGAACACGTTGTATCGAGAACTGAGAAGGATTGACAAGGAGATCGATGTGGAAAAGTTACTAAAGAGAATTATTAAGATTGAAAAGAGAGAAATTCAAAAACATTGTGAGAGAATTCAGAAACAATATGAGAAACTTTTATATTTTTATTATGTTTTATGTTTGATTATTTTCATTTTATTGTTTCCTTATCTCTTAAGTTTCATCTTTTTTCTTTCTATAATTACGATTTCGAGTACAAACGTCATAGCTATATTGAGTTTAAGATAGTTTTTTGATTACATAATTTTTTTCAAATTACTATATAATGCTCACTGTTATTATGTAATAAAATTAGTAATTAAGTATGAGAATTATTCTTTGGTTTATCATTTTATTGGTTACAATTAATCAGTCTTTGGAGTACAAAAATTTCAATCTAACAGAGTGTTTGAGCAACGCAAACAAGACACACAATATCTTTGAGGCTGAAAATATATATGATATCAAGCATTGGGTGAACAACATGTTTACAGAAATGATACATTGTCTTCAAATGTTAAAAGATCATTGTTATGTTTAAAATAGTCTAATAAATAAAAATAAATCAGGGTTGAAGTGTAAAAAATTATTAATAATTAGATTATGTAATTTGATTATGTAAGCATTAAATAAAGATATTTATATTTGATTTTTTCTTTATTTGTAAATAATCTCTTTTACGCATGTTCATGTAAGTTGATATTTTGGTTTTATTTAATTTTTAAAATTAAAGGAATAATATATTTGTTTTTAGAATGAAAATTACAATGTGGATTGTCGTTTTTTTCTTTATATCTCTTAATCTTTATTACACTATGGAGTATCAATATACTGCTTATAACCAAACATATAACCTTACCGAATGTTTGATTAAGGCGAATGAGACGTATAACATTTATGAAAGTAAGGATCTAAACAATATAAAAAATCGGGTTAACAACATTTTGAAGGAAATAATTACTTGTGTTAATAGAATGTAACGTTACATTTCCATGTTTTTTATTTTAAAATTTGTAAGATTTTATTAATATTTTTAAAATAATAAATTTAATTATAATTATGATAATAGAATTATCATAATCTTTAAAGATTGTTAATAATAAGACCATCACTAAACAGAAGACAATAGTGTGCATTTTTTCATCTTTTCTTTCCTTATAATTAAAAAAAAAACAAAATAAAATTAAAAAAAAAAATAAAATAAATAAATTAAAAAAATAAATACCATTAAAGTATGTATTTTTTCATCTTTTTTTTTCTATCATATCTTTAAAAAAAGTTCTTTCTTGTTCATGTTCTTTTCTTTCTTCTTTTCTTTTTCTATCCTTTCTTTTTGTCTCTCTTCTCATTCATTTGCTTCTCTTTTTTCTCTTTCTTCCCTTTCTTTTTTTCTCTCTTCTTGCTCATATTGTCTTTGCTTTTCTCGTTCTTCACGTTCTCTTGCTTCTCGTTTTTCTTGTTCCTCACGTTCTTTTTGTCTTTCTTCTCAATCATATTGTCTTTGTTTTTCATATTCTTTATGTTCTTTTGCTTCTCTTTTTTCTCTTTGTTTATTATGATTATTATTAATTCTGATCATCTCTTCATAATGTGGACAATTTTCATCATTTTGTCTTCTTTCATACCAGTTATCAAGATAATTGTCAACTTGTCTAATTAAACAAACAAATTAATTAATTAAGAACAAAACAAATAACAAATAAATAAATAAAAACAATTATTAAAAAAATGCATTGAGACAAAACTAAAGATAATATCTTGAAAATTAACATGAATAATATAAAAAAAACCAATTATAATTAACCATATTTATAGATCAACACCATTAAAACTATAAACCTGACAAATTTAGATTTATACTAAATTTATTTTAAAATAAACAAAATGATAACGTAGAATATGCTAGAAATTTATGTACAGATCACGTTTTATTAAACATAATTAGGTATAAATACAGGTTTTTACAGGTAATATTTACAAAAAAATTACAACTAAATATAGTACTCCCAGTAGCCCTCACCATCAATTACCCTCCCATTTCTTAATGAAGAACTAACCACCACCTCCTTAAAATTGGTGTTCCTCACCACCCGATACGCTCTCTCCATCTTCCACTCGATGTTGACATCTGATACCTATCTTATTCAAACAGGTATCCTGTCAACATTCAGCCCTCGCTTTATTGCCTCCTTGAAGCAATAAAGCCTTCGATTATCTGACGAATAGAAGACATTCTCTATCAAACAGACATTGATGAGAGAGAAATCTTCTATTCTAACCTTGCCATCCAACAGATCTTGGATGGTATTATCAAGGTCATTGCCTATCTGAAATATATTATTTATCGATGCCTGACTGTAATGTATCAGGCACGGGTCAACGAACCTCACCACATCTCCCTCCGAAAGATTCAACTGCAGCAACAAGAATCTCCATCGGAACAGGAACAAGAGCCCAAAGATCCACACCAACATCGTCGAAAACAATGACGACAACAGCAACAATATCAATAAAATCCATTCAAAAGAGTAACTCTTGAATGGGGTTTCTTTTATAACTACCAACAAAGGATCTTCTTGTTCAGCTTGTATTGAAGAAGATTCAAAATCTTCTTTAATGCCGGTTGAACCAAATGGTTCTTCAACATTCCATTCCTCCCCTTGGTCAAAATCTGACCACATGTTTTCATAAATCTGTTCTTGAGGAGGGATCGATCTGGTAGCAACATTAGATTTCTTGATAATTTTAGTGACAAGTTTTTTGAGAGAAGGCATTTTAGAGAATAATATTTTGTAAAATTGTAAAAATTCAAAAGTGTAATTTGTCATGATCAAATTTTTTTATGTTTAAATAAACTTTTTTATTTTAAACAATTGGTTTTTTATATGAGAATTTTTAAAATTTTTCCAAAAAATACAAGTTTTAAAGATCAACTCAGAACGAAACTTCTAAATTCACACCAACTCAAAATCAATAATGTCTATTCAAAAGTAAAAAAAAATTTATTAAAATAAAACTACATAAATGATTTTTTACGTTCTGGTTGATCAAGAATGAACAAAAAAATATATATTCTCGATCAACCAGAACATAAAAAATCTATCAGAAAATAAACAGATCAACTGTCTATTCTCTTTACATTAAAGATAATTTCAATTTAATCGAATCTACAAATTCGTTAAATTGTTTTCTAACTAACTCTAAAAAGTTATTAAAAAGTTCTTGTTTTATTCGAACTTCTATTCTTTCGGATAGAAGTTGAACATTTAAAAAATGAACATTAAATGTATAATAGATATACACTCCAAAACAAATTAAAATAATAAAAAATAAAAAAAATAAAAAATAGATACTATTTTTTAAAAACAGTATCATATTTATAAGTTTTTCAACCATTTTTTCAAGAGAACGAATTTTGTTCTCATATTGCTCAAACTCAGTTGCCAATCGATCTGAGAGGTAGCTTGTATCTAGTAAAATCAAATTATATTTAATATGATAAATAAATAATAATTAAAATACAAATATTTAACATCAGAAGTGACAACAACTTCTTCTGTAACTTGTTCAATTTGTTCAACAATAGGTTGAAAAGCCATGTTAGATTTATTTTTTGTTGTAAAAATTGCAAAAATTTTAGAGATTAAACAACAAATCTATTGATCTTAAATATCTGAAGTTGCTATCATAAATGAGTCCGTAGGCATTTCTGCCACAGCCTCTTGGTAAGATGGAGGAGCATCTGGAATAGATTCCATAATAGAATCTTCAACTTGCACTGAAGAAGATCGACTAGAAGGCAAAAATTCGGGATAGTGCTCCTCTTGGTTTGGAGCAAATTGACCAGATGCAGTTCGTTGGAAAAGATAAAACATACCGGCATCGATTAATAGAAGTACGTAGATTAGAAATAGAAGAAACATGCAAATCGTTTTTGAAGATCTGTGAAAGTTGTGAAAATTTTTGAAAAAATTTTGCGAAAAATTGGGATTGTTCATGCTGTGAGACCAGGCAATCTTATACCAAAAAATGGACGAAAAAAAATAAGACCGCATAAGGGGATTGTTTGTTGCTCCAAATTTAGGTTGAATGGGGAGATTGGGTGAGCATATTTGGATGCAGGTGGCTTGCACGAGACCACATGTGAAACCAGAAATAACACATTATCTCACATGTAGATAGGGTTCCTAGGTTCAGTTCAGTTCAAGTTCAGGTTCAATGAACCTGAACTGAACCTGAACCTGAACCACAAATTTTGCAGATC
>CAJVPY010004188.1:0-12947 GCA_910591965.1 Dentiscutata erythropus | reverse complement strand
AAAAAATAAATTCGATTTAACCTCTAATCACAGTAGTACGAAATTCTTCTATTATGTAATATCAATGAAATATAATTGAACCTTGATATTGAAAGTCACCGGATCCAACAAAGTCTTCCTTATATCAAGATTTTCTTATAACGAAGGTTTTTATTATAAAATTTTCAATTGGGACTTATAAATATTCTTATATCAAGAGTTTCCTATATCGAAGGCTTCTTATATTGGGAGTTACTTGTACAGTATTTGTAATTCTCATTTTAAAGGATTCATATTCTTTGAGTTTTTTTTTATTATTATGAGAAATCGGAATATATTTTAATCAATAATAAAATTATGGCAAACATTACTGCAAATGAGTTGTTTGAAAAGATTATTAATGAAGGAAGTCAGATTATAAACAAATATGACTTTAATCTATTTAGCAATTTTGAGAAAATTGCCAAAATCCCGTTTGGGGCCGTATGCACCGCGAAATGGAAAGATTCTACTATTGTTCTTAAAAGCTTAAACATTGATGCCGATGAAATTATTAGCAATGGAATTATTGCGGATTTCAAATTAATTACTATTCCCAATGAAGCAATTAAAGCTATTTCCAATGAAACCATTACCAATGACGGTATTAACAGTGAAATAACAAATGAAACATCTATTAGAGCATTTATTAACGAGGTAATATTTTTTTATACTTATCAAATAAGACTTTGCATCTTTCTCATTGTTCCTAATACTTAGCTTCAGAATCTTGCTAAAATTGACAAACATAAACATCCAAATATCATCCAATTTTATGGGGTTACAAAAGGTAATTAAGCCAGTTAAAGTTACTAATTTCTTCTTAAAGCGTTATCTATATTAAATAATTTCTATTTAAAAAGATCCCTCCAATAACAAGTATAACTTAATTTTACAATTTGCTGTGGATGGAAATTTACGAAATTACTTAAAGAAGAATTTTTTAAAATTAAATTGGTTAGATAAATTAAGATGTGCACAAGAAATAGCTCAAGGGCTGTCGTTTTTACATGATAATGGGATTTTTCATCGTGATCTTGTAAGAATTCCTGAATGAAATAAATTATATTGACTTATGATAAATTCATTTACTTTTTTTTTTTTTAAATAGCATTCAAAGAACGTTTTAGTTCATAATGGAAGAATGTTGATTGCAGATTTCGGAATATCAAAACATATGGACGATGTAACAATAGTCAAAGCTAATGGAATGTACGGATATTTAGAACCACAATGCCTTGTAAATTATAAATATAAACGTGACAAAAAATCAGATATTTATAGTTTCGGAGTAATTCTCTGGGAGCTTTCGAGTGGTAGACCACCTTTTAATCACTTTGAGCACCACCTTGCAATTATAAGATATATATTAGAAGAAAAAAGGGAGAAACCTATAGAAGACACACCAGGCGATTATGTCAAACTTTATCAACGTTGTTGGGATCAAAATCCTAAAGTACGTCCGGAAATTGAATATGTTCTTAGAGAATTGAATGATCTTCGACTTTCTTTAGCTGATGATATGACTCTTTTTGTTGATAAATTATCTTCGACCTTTAGTAAACTATTTAACAAAGGTAGATCAGTAAGTGATATAATTATCAGTTCCATATCTGAAGATCTTAAAACCGACGAGGAAGTTTTTAATTGGTTATTTGCACATAAATATAATCCAAAATATACTTGTCTACTTGGATTATTTTATAGTTGGGAAATTGGCACAAAAAATGAAAACGTCGATGTATTTAGTCTATTTCTTAAGGCAGCAAATTCAAACGATATTTTTGCTCAATATTTTGTTGGACAATGTTATGAAACTGGTTGGAACATTAGAAAGAATATGAAACAGGCAATTAAATGGTATACCAAGGCGAGCGAAGGTGGATGTACAATCGCTGAATATATGCTTGGTGAATATTATTATAAACTTAATAAATATAAAAAGGCAATTAATTATCTCAAAAGCGCGGCTGATAAAGGAAACGCATTAGCGATGAATACATTAGGAATATGTTACCAAAAAGGTTACGGAACGAATGTTGATAAGGTTAAAGGATTTAAGTTATTCGAAAAAGCAGCTAAAGAGGGTCTACCTGCTTCACAATATGAACTTGGAGATTGTTATGAGTACGGCAATGGGACAAAAATAAATTTGAGGAAGTCATTAGATTGGTATAAAGAGGCTTCAGAAAAAAATCCTAATTACCGGATTCATGCAATACGTGTCCGTAATAGATTAAATAACAAAAAACAAAAATAAATTAGATATCTTTTTTGTATAGTTAGATTTCTAATTAACTGCTTAAATTTACTTGATTTACTCGGCGTTCTTCAATAAATATTTTTTAATAAAATTAACTGTTTTATGCACGAATGTTATCGTTGTTACAATTAGAATAATTTAATTTTTTAAGATTTTTTTGTAAATAGTTTTGCAAAACTTAGACTAAGAATGTTCAAAAGTTGAATAGTTGGTTAACGTCATTCCCCCTCTTGTTTAACTGTTCCCTCGAATTTAAACAAGCCAATTACAGCACAGCAAAAGTTTTATTACTAATTAGATTAAACTCGACCATGAGATTTAATCAAGCATTACCTCACATCTAAACCAAAATTGTTGACGTTAACAAATTAATCAACTTTGAGTGGACTTGATGTAAATCTTAAATAAAAATTTATTGGAAATTTGATAGATTAAACAAAAAGCTATTAAATATTTAGTCATGGTTTTTTTTAATTTAGTGTTCCCATCCATAAACCATTCACCTATTTGTCTGTTAGATATCCGAAATCTAATAGATAATTGGGTAAAATAGATTAATAGTTGGATAACCTAATAATTAACAATATAAATCATTTAGCAATTGCAAATTCTAAGGTAATCAGCAATATAAATTGGAAAATTTCTATTTTTGTCCGGGTGAAAATAGAATTCCTCCAACTTTTATTGTTGATTACCTTAAAATGTAATCTCGATTGAATCCGTTTGGATTCAGATGAGTATCCGGATATAGCATGTCGGATAAATTAATGGCTGATTAATCCGGATTGGAATTCCGTTTTTTTTTATAATTAAAAAATACTAAAAATCGAAAAACTTACTTATCAAATGGCACCTACCATTCAACATATATAGAGATGTGCGAACGCAAGTTTTTTTTGGCCTTGCATTACATAATGCAACATTATGTCGCATGATACATACTGTGACCTCTCAAAACCTATATGCAGTGAACAGACTTTGTATTATTATTGAGAGGTTATCGGATTTGAAAACATAAATTATTGGATTTATATAGTGAAAACAGATCTGATAGATTAATTTTTATTGGATTTCAAAGGCTATGAATTTGATATGAACAAATGTCTATAAAGTAATTGTTGATGAAATGACATGGATCAAAATTTCATAATAACTTCTATGAGCATTTTTAAATTTTAGGCAACCTGCATCACATTATGCAGCATTATATAGCATGCAACATCGCCTGCATAATGCATACGGCACATTTCTAAACATATAATTTAAATTTACTAGAGAAGACTAGTGTTCAAATATTGATTCATTCCACGTATCAACCGTTCTTTTCTAGCAATTTATATATCAAACGATAGTCTAACATGATTAAAGTTATAATTTTAAAATTTTTTAATTTTATTTTTAATATTTTATTATTTTTAATTTTTTTTTAGTTTGAATAATATAAACTGTAACTTTGTTTAATTAGGTTAAATTAATCGTTGATGTGCAAATTTCTAAAAAAACAGCTGGTACGACGTGAGATGAATCAATTTTTTTTAAACACTACTGCACTACAGTAAGTTTAACGATTTTGTCGATCTATTGTAACCAACGTAAGGGAGAGCTTGGTATTGCCATGCTCCGATGGTTGACGTTAAAAGGGTCGCATAATTTGGGCAATTAATTAGATATTCGGATATTCGGGATTTATAATAAAAAGAATGTGAACTTATTTAGGAGAAGAATTTTGAGAGTGAATATTATCCTCAATTAAGGATGAGAGCAAGCACTTATATACATGACAATTTTTTAGAGCGTGATCACTTGCTACAACCACCGCGTATTCGTGGTTGCATAAACTAAGCCTCCAACAATACATTAAAATGCCTAACTAATACTACTAAGGTAAGATTAATATGGCTATGATAGTACAATTATGGAACGTAGGTGACAATTTAAAGAATGACAAATACGGAAGTGAAGAAACACAGGAAAAATTAATCGTTACACTATCGCTATGCATAATCATACATACGTACGTATTATCCTATTATACTATATCAGATATGTAGACGATATTCCAAGCATACAATAATCTAAAAATTCAAAAATTTCATTAGTTAATAATCACATGTATGCATTTGAGTGTCGCCAAAAGAAAACCTGACAATTTAAATATAGTATATATTTAAATTGAGGGGTTTTCATTTGGCGATATTCATTTATGAATTATTGCTAAGTCGAAAAAAAAATGCAGAAAAAGAACATTTATTTATAGATCTTACTGCAAGTATAGCTTGTTACTATGCATTAGGGAAGTACTGCATTTAAAGGTTGCATTTATTGTACGTACGTATTATAAACCGATTATTATGATAGTCTTTAAAAGAGTATTATGATACACGAAAAAAAATAACCCTAGCTAAAAATATTTTTTATGTTTATTTAAATTTTCCATTATTATGTTTTTTATAGGAATCTTAAAGATAATACAAAATAAGGTGGAGGAACATTCGTGAAAGTCTTTCTAAATTTGGTAAAATTATTTTCATAAATACAGTAGTTCGCTGAATTTCTCTTTGTTCTAAATAAAATACTTGGCGAAATAAATGTTAACAGACACAATCTTAATATGAATAATAACGAGATGACCTCTGATAATCTTAAATTTATGAAAGACAATCGTGGCTTGCCACCAAAAAAAGCGAACTTTTTAGGAATAATAGGAGGAGCGGGTTACAACATTAATCGCATCATCGGTGCTGGTTTGTAATGAAATTTATGTTTATAAAAAAATTTTTAATGATAAATTAAGTTCATTATAACTATTTCAAATAGGTATTTTTAATCCTAATAGTATATGGATGATTGTTGGGTCACCAGCTGTTATTTTAATGTTTTGGATTTTGGGTGGCATTATTAGCTTACTTGGCACTTTAATATATATTGAGGTAAAAACTAATAAAACAGTCTACCTAATAAGTGAATATTGTTGAGAATTGGTTACCTTTTAATTTTTCTTTTTTATAGTTGGGCATTAGGTCGTTACCTAAAGGAATAGGTGAACAAAGATACATTGATAATGCGTTTCCAAGTAAAAACCATTTAGGGCATATATTTAGTTTCGTTGTAATAATGTATGTATAAATTTTTTAAAATCTTGGGTTTTATCATGATGCACAAATAATAATTTGCTTTTTATAAAAGTATAATTTTGCCCGCGGCTATAATAGCTGATTCTTATTCTTGCGCCCAACATTTGCTCTATCTCGTTGACATAAATCCTGATCCTCAACAATATTTTAGCAAGGATTACATGTAAGCAAAGGTTGTATGAAGTTACTATCATTTATCTATTCTAACTTTATCTAATTTATAGGATCCTACGTTTATTGGCAATTATTATTTTGGCAATTATTACGGGATATAATATGTATTCTAATAGATTATCTGTCTTCATAAATCAAGTATTAGCCTTCATTAAGATTGGTGCTATATTTTTTATTTCATTGTATGGATTAATAAAATTAACAGGACAAAATATTACAAATTGGAATGAGATTTTCAACAAACCATCAAAATACGTTGGAGCATATAGTAATGGAATATTAAAGGTATCATATAAATATAGTGTTTTCAATGCATATATATCAGTGTTGTTTAATGGAAGGTTAATGAAAGACCAATAAGTTATTAGAATTCAAATCATTTACACTACCGAACTTTTGATCTAGAAATTCACCAAATAGTTATAAAATTAATTAAAAACAAAAAATTAACAACGCTGATACTTATTATACAGTTTACTCTTGTTAATATCAACCTAAGCAATAAGATATTAAAATTCTCTCATATATATATAATCACTTGTTAATATATATATATAATCACTTGTTAATATCATTATCAAACATGAATTTAAACCAATTCAAATGTGTTGATATAAAAACGAGGGTAGACTGTATAACATTTCCTCAACAATTATTCCTGATGCCAAACATAAAGTCAGAAAATTCGAATTCTAAATTGTGCTAACTTTAATGTCAAGGATATGATTGTTGGGGAAATTAATAATTACCTAAATTTATTTTAAAATTAATTTTAAACCTAGGTATTATTTGTATATGAAGGTGTGTTTATAAAAATTTATTGCCTTAACAATTAGTAATAAATAAACTGATAATTATATATAAAAATTCTTATAATTCATGTACATTCAAGGATGGAATAATATAAACTGTAAGATAATTCGTTACAATGATATTATCATAAATTTTTTTTTTTTTGATTTTAACATATGCAAAATAAACTTTCATTTATAGATACAATTGAAGAATTACAAGAGCCAAAAGATAAAAAATTAAAATATTCAAACCTTATTAGTATTGGTGTTTCCTTTATACTTTGTAAGATTTCGAATTTATTATAATTCATTCTGATTACATAGACATCATATTCAAACTTACTGCAATTATAACTCTTAAATTGTCTAGACTTTCTCATTAATGCTGCTTTCACGATATCGCTTGGGCATGATTTTTCCATTGATGAGAGCGGGTTTAATCAGACTATTGCTTTTAATAACAGTATTGCCCTACAGTTTGGTTACAAACTTTTTAATAATAATGAAATTGGAGCAAAGTTTATGTCTGCACTTGTCGCAATTTCTGCTTTCGGAGCTGTGGGCACGATGGTTTTCATGTAAGATTACTGAATAATCATACTTAATTATAGAATATTATCGTACTGAATTTATTTCTTATATCTTAATAGTTATGCACGAATTATAAAATATGCTGCCTTAACAAAGTTCATACCTAAATATTCTCACAAATTTGACAACTGCAATAATGACTATGGTACACCAAAAAATGCATTATTTGTACAGTTTATTTATTGTTCAATTTTCCTTCTTCTTTTTTTCGATCCAACGGATGATCTTTTTGAATTTTTTTCTGATACATCTCAATATTTGGCTATGATGTTTCATGCCGCTAGTGCAATTTGCTTATTAGTAAGTTAAATTAAGTAGTTTATTCTAAATTTACTATATTTGATTCAAATTAAACAAAGATTTATTAATTTTAATTAGATCATAATAAGCAACAATGACTCCGACTCTAGCTCTATAAAAAATGACGATGATTCTAACGCTATAAAAAGCAATGATGACTCTAACACTATAAAAAACAACGCTGACTCTAACACAATAAAAAACAACGATGACTCTAACACTATAAAAAGTAACGATGACTCTATCGCTATAGAAAGCAACGATGGCTCTATCGATATAAAAAACAACGATGACTCTAACACTATAAAAAGCAACGATGACTCTATCGCTATAAAAAACAATGATGACTCTAACACTAAACCTCGATGGATTATTGTAATTTATCTTCGATGTATTATTGTAATTTATCTTATACTCGTAGGTTTAATTGCCATCACATCATTTTTCCCACCTGGACCCGGCCAATTTGATTATTATATACCATACGTAGTATCTGTGGCAGCAACAATTGTTGGAGGAATCATTTGGCAATTTCGTGATTATCCGGAAAATTCCGAAGATACCGAATCTTTAAGACATGAAATAACTGATGGATCTGAAATATCTGAAAAGGTCTGAAATACCTGAAAGATCTGATAGCTAATTCGAAAGCGCAATAAACTAATATCAATAATGTAGTCAATATATATAACATATGTCGTGCGTCAGATTAAAACTTGCGTTAGATTGCAATCGGCCTAAGTTAGATTAGGGTTAGGGTAAAATTACGGTAAAGTTAGTGGTTTTTTTAGTCCAATTATTGCCGATCATTTAATGTTGGTCAACTGATTGCAGGTTTTAATCTGACGCGCAACATATATACATAAATAATAGGAATAAGAAGCAGTGTAGAGATCGTGCTGGTTTATACAATTCAATAGTTAACAGTTTCTATTTAATCTAATTGTAAAATATATAATATTCGGTTTTTTATAGTTTTATGTTTTTTTAAGAGCAAGATCTAGCTATATATTTATTAAATAGGTAAATACAATATACTGTAAATTTGTATTATAGTTATAGTTATGATTAGCTTATTATATAAATTATATTTTATAGAAACATAAACTTTATTTTGATTCTGAAAATAACAATAAATTTGTAATTGTATTGCTTTATACAAAAAATTGTTTATTAGTTAATATAAACTAGTCAATAGAAGGTTTCTTGTATCACCTATCTTGTTCAATATTTCCTTGTCGGTTTATTTAATAGTCTGATATATAAATTTTTTGAAATCGCTTTTGCCAGTTCATTTTTGACTTTCCTGGAAAATTTTAACGAAAGGAAAATAGGAGGCTTCTGCTTTTGCTAATACAAAATTTTAAGTTTTGCCTAAAATCTTTCATATTAGGGGTTTCAAAGTTAAAATACAGAAATCTAATTTTAATTGAAATTGATGACGTATTTATTTTTAAATAAGTTATCCGGCAATTTGATCTGATTACGAAATATTATAAAAATTTTCCAATTTCATGAAATGGGGATCACCAAACACTCCCATTTCATTTTCCGATTTTAAAATCTTGAAAAACATACTAAGCGCTTGAGTTGTTTAAAGGGAATTAGAATAGAGTATGCTATATTATGTTGTAGTGAAATTCATCAATTTCAAATTATAATTTATAGCAAAACAGATGGAGATTTGTATTAATGTTGATGAGAAATTTTTTGGTGTTATTTTGTAGTCTTTACACATTATTTGTTATATTAGTAGAGATTTTTATACACTTCAGGTTATGTATAAAATTTTATTATTAGGCCACGCAAAGTTGATTTTTCGTTTTGCATTACCCGCCGTCCCATTTTTTCAATTTTTCAAAAAAATTTTTTTTTTTAGATCCCAATATGCTCGATTTTCGACATCTATTTTTTCCCGCTGTTTTCATCCGGTATCACCCGACTGAGACCCCAATTTCCCGTAATTGTCCGATAGGACTGACAGGAAAAACATGACTGCCGGTCCAATTTTTTGATTCCTTGTTGTGCAAATATAACCTAGTGTGATCATTATTCTATTTGCAGTAATAAAAAAAAAAAAAAAATCCGTCCGTCCGTCCCTAATTTTGAAATCCATGTAATGCAAAGCGAAAAATCAACTTTGCGTGGCCTTACAGTCTTTTATATCACAACTAAGTAGCTAACTTATTACCTTATTTTTTTGTTTAATTCCTTTTACTTTTATTTAACTACTCTATATCGTTTTTGATTATAATGTATTCTATATTATGTTATTTATTTATCATTTTATCTATCTCTAGCATGATACAATAACTACCATGTTATTGAGTTTGTATCAGAATTATCGTGATTTTCTAATAAGTATGTAGATAAGTTTGAGTTGGTTTGCATTGGAACTGATATGATTTTATTCTGAGTTACTGAAAAAATTCGCTATAAAGCTTAATTGCTATTCCAGTAACCACACTATGTGGTTAAGGTGAGTTAGTTTGCATTGTAAATATTTTAAATTTTATATTATGAATTACAGTAAAAAAATTCTACTACTGAATTTACTCGCTATTCTATTGACCATAATATATGGTTAAGTTTGGGTTAGTTTGTCTTGTAATTGTCATAATTTTTATCAGTTACTGTTGTCACGGTGATATACACTATCCGGTAAAGGTAAAGCGAACGATCAAACGTTATCTTGTGCACGTGATGCACGTGACAGTAAGTGAATTAGGAGATCAAATAATGATCACCGTCAGTATTATGTAATATTATGCCGAAGTAAGATAATTAGTATGCATGAAATATGAGGTAAATTTATGTAGTGTTAGTGGCTAAGTTAGATATACGCGAGTCTAGATAGTCACTACGGAAAAACAAACACCACTAAAACCACACAACAAACCAACAATGGTGAGGCGGTTAAGATTTGGCGAGGGAAAAGGCTTTAGGGTTGATTTACTATAGGTTTATATAAGAATGACTATTCACTACCAAAAGTGTCGAAGTTTTTAATTATTTTTTTAGAATCGAACCTTTTTATTGTGGTTCTTTGGAACTGAACTGCCCTTTTACCAGAACGGATTACAAGTTTATTTATACAAAAATTATTACATATTGGAAGAAAAAGAAGAATGGAACTACAACTCCTTATCTTATCATATTCGTCTACTTTTCAGACGATCTTCAGATGAGTAGGCCTTCGCTTATATGAATTTAAATATTCATTCCACATGGTCACACAATTTTCCGATTTGGTTTCATTTGGCTTGCTTTACCCATCAGTATCACTGCCTCATTTAGCCTTTTTGGGAGATACTTGGTTAGCATTTTAAACCAGGTGGCCATTCTATAGTTTTCGCCCTACTCCTCATTCAGAAATTCACTAATCCATGGTCCCGGGACCTTCTGAGCGCTAATTGTATCGTAGATGCCATCATAGCATCTTTTTGATACTTTGTTGATTCATCTTACTTCTTTTATGCTCCTGAGGCTACTTCAGGCTTAGTCTAGTTAGGGGCTTTGCTGGGAAGCACATTTCTTCTGATTTTATTGCTGATTCCAAGAAGGGTCTTGAGTCGGGTTCTAATTACACTTTTGGTCCCATGATAGTGGTTTTAGTGCCACAAAAACTGCTGGTTCAATATCAACAGTAGTAATATAAGAGTCAAATGATTGTATGATCGTATAAGCAATTTATGTTATGATGTAAGTAATGTGATATATAGCCGAAGTGATTATAATAATAGGAGAGTTAGTTAGTTTGCATGAGTTTTGCTCATAATAATTAATAAAGTTTATTTGAGTAATAAAAACAAAATACTTGCTCTAGTATAAACCTTAAGATCAGTTATAGCAAAGCGATTAAGTGCTTGCCATTTGGTCTAGGTTGTTCTGTGATAAAAGTCATAGATTAACTCGCGATACTGTAAATAATTTTGTTGCAGAACTTACTTGCTATTCTGGTGACTAGTATAATTGTTTAAGGCAGATTAGTTTACAATAAGATTAACATTTATCTATAAGTTACTAAAAAATTTTTACTGTTCTGGTCAAATGAGTTTATATTAGAATTCTCTTGATTTTTATCATGAGTTATAATCAAATTTTTGTTACAAAATTACTTACTATTTCAATTATTATTATATGTAGTTAAGTTTGAGTAGTTGTATTAAAATTGCTATGATTTTTTATTGCAAATAATTCTTTAACATAACTTGTTATTTTGGTGACCACAATATGTAATTGGTTTGCATTGGAATTGTCATATATTCTATCATAAGTTATGTACTATAAATAATTTTATTACAGAAATTATTTGCTATTTTAGTAGTAAGGAGAGTTAGTCTTTGCATTAAAATTGTTGCAATTTCTTTCATAAGTTACTTAAAATATTTTGTTATAGAACTTGCTAATTTGGTGACACAAATAATGTTGAATTATCTTATATTTAATTGATATGAGTTATTCGTAAGTTACTAAAAGAGTTATTACAAGACTTACTTTCTATTCTGATTAAAACATGTCATATTGAAATTATTTAAAAAATTCTATCACAAACTTACTTGCTATTCCATAAGTTAGTTCAAATTGGAATTGTTGTAATTTGTATAAATAATTCTATTACAGAAAAATATTCATTATTCTGGTAACACAGTAAGTGTTTAATATGAGTTGGCTTGCATTTATTGCAATTTAAAAATAATTTATTTTTAATTAAATTTGTAGTTGCAGAGCAGACCTATACAATCACCTGATTGTTGTCTGATTACACAATTGCATGAAACAATTTTTAGCAAGCATGACTTTGCCTAACAAAGATTATGAAAGTTACATGTTTATATTAAATTTTTGTTTCTTATACACACACAATTGGATGACAATCAGGTGAACAATTTGATCAAAAATAAAATATTTTGCAAATTACAATAAATTAATATTTATTCATGAGCTATTGAAAAACTTTTGCTATAAAATTTATTCACTATTCTAATAAGATGAGTTAACTTGCATTAAAATTATCATAATTCTATGCTTGCTACTGTAAATAAAATTTTGTTACAGAACTTATTCACTATTCTAGTGATCATAATATGTGATTAAATTTTAGTTAATTTGCATCAGAATGTCATAATTGTTAATGTAAGTTATTGTAAACAATTTTGTTACAAATTTACTATTTTAATACTGCAATAAGTGGTTAAGATAAGTCAGTTTATATTGTAATTGTCATTATTTCTATTATGTGTTACAATACTCTAAATAGTTTTGTTACAAACTTGCTATTTTATTGACTATAATATGTTATTAAAATGAGTGAGTTGGTTTGTATAGCATAGCAGAAATTTATTTTGATTGGTTGTTAAAACATCTTGGAAAAAATGTTAATCGTTCTCTGCCCTGAATAAAGTATTAGCATACCCAGATAAGAATTTATTGCTTTCAAAAAAATTAGTTAATACTTTCTAAAGACACATATTATAGCCTACAACACATTAATTTGCTTTATAAAAGCTACTTTAATTTATCTTTCACAATGTATATATTATTCTTTTTGTAATAAGTACTGGTATATTAATTTACAGTAAACAATTAAATTTTGTAATACAGTCGTCCCTCCATATAGTCACCTCCCATATAATCACATCATATGTAATCACATTTTTATTTAGGCCAAAC
>CAJVPY010004187.1:0-12948 GCA_910591965.1 Dentiscutata erythropus | reverse complement strand
TGACTTAAGTTACAGATACCCTAATCCAATCATCTTATACAGGTTACCAAAACACAAATCTATTTTTCAAAATCGTCGTCCGTGGGATTTGAACTCTAGACCTGCCGCTTGGAGAGGGTGATGACTAGACCACTTCACTAAGCCGCCACACCTCGCGATATACTTTTTTTTCTTACTACTTGTTTGCTTTTATTTGTATTTAAGCAATATTCTGAATAAACCAATAGCATTATTAACAGATTTCTTCTATTTTATTTTTAATTATTGATAGTTCGTTATCATATTTTCTTAATTAAGTGATATGCTAATAAAGAATAAATGATATACTGTTATTGTTATTATAGTGTGAATAAGTGCTTTGCAGTAAAATTATATAAATACAATATATTGTGAGATGAATTACAGTATTATTGAAAAGTAAAGCTCTAATATGATTCAAGTTATAAGTGATTTTTTGAGATTTGATTATTTTATTTTATTTTTTTATTTTTATTTACTTATCTGGCAAGTTTTAATATTGCGTCTATTTATTGTTTGCTAATTTGTTAATATCATATTATTTGAGTGATCTCTTTTAAACCCTTGCCATATAATACTATATGTTTTACTAACATGTTAAACACATTACTATCATCTTGAACAAATTGTTGTCTTCACATATTATCTTAACAAAAATTATACCAATTAACCATTGATTGTACAATAACACCAAATTCACACACAACAAATTTTTGAGATAATTTATAAGACCAACAGAACATAATTTTAGCAATTTGTACAAGTGATAGACAGAAATTTTCTAAACAAGTTCCAAATCTTATAGTTTGTCTATAACCGCAAGCAGTTTTTAAAGTACAGGCCTATTTTTTTTATTATTTCAGGAAAGGTTTTTTGATTTACGCATTGGGCTTTCACATTTTTTATATAAAAGTAATCGAGGTAAAATGCCAAACTTTTCGAAAAATTTGATGGCATGCTCTATATTTTGAGTATTAAAATAAATATCACTATAGGTTTTTACTAATACAGATGAAGGTAAACCTATTTCTTCAATTTGTATCATTTTTTTTATATTTTATTTTTATATATTTTTTTTTAGAAATATCTATCTATATACTGTATAATAAGAGAAGATAGCTTTATTTGAAATATTTAATTTGAACAAGAAGCTTTAATATAAGCTAAAAAAACTAATACTAATATAAAGGTAAAATAGTACTTCTTTTATACTTTTAGATACTATTAGCAAAAGTGTTAATATGCAACAGGAGTATTTTTAATTTTTTTTTTTTTATGAATTAGCATACGTGATTAAATTATTCAAGTTTTTTTTTTATTATAACAAATTTGATACATATTTTAGAATCAAGCCATTTCAATCTTTAATTTTATCTTTTTAATGATATATACCATATTCCTCCGAAAATAAGCACCCCTGAAAGTAAGCACTCCTACAATTCATATATACCCGAAAATAAGCACCCCCGAAAGTAAGCACTCCTACAATTCATATATACCCAAAAATAAGCACCTCTTATATAATAGAAATAAGTAACTAAATATCAAATCATTCAAATTATTAGTTGTGATTATATCCGAAAATAAGCAACCTTATAGCAAAAAAGAGGTGCTTATTTTCAGAAGAATATGGTATGCTGAATTCATAATGCTAAAATTAAATTAATTCAACTTTTAATTGTATCTTTTTTATCATTATGAATTTGGCATATATCCTTTAGATCAAATTAATTTAATTTATGAATTAATATATGTGATTAAATAAAATCAGGAAGGCAACTCTTCCTGCAAATTACTAATATAAAATTTACTTAAATTTGTCAAACAAAAAACGTTTATTTACACAAAATTTTACTATACTAACCTAAACTTTACTTTCTAAATAAACTTGTTTAGCACACAAAAATATATGGGTTCTTTCACAGCAAATCAGGGCTTAGAGGTGAATTTTTAATTTGTAGATTTCAACGATTAATCATTTTATACAAGTTTTGGTAATTGTGATAAATTTGGATATTTGCGTATAACATAGTTCATGTACGTACGAATTGCATTATACCTAATTTCGATATATATATCAAATTACCATTGTTGATATAATTTTAATAGGTTTAGTAATAGTGATAGCGATAGTGATAGAAAATTTAAACTATTCTAACGTTAACAATAATTAAATATTAGTGAATTAAGCCCAAAAGCTTAAAGAATTGAATTTCTTGATAATTTAGTATAGGTTTAGTAATAGCGATAGCAATAGAAAATTTAAATTATTTTAATGCTAATAGTAATTAAATATTAACGAATCAAGCCTAAAAGCTTAAAGAATTGAATTTCTTTGAATCGTATTAGTAAAGTAGTAATGCTAATAGTAATTAAATATTAATAAACTAAGTTTGAAAGGTTAAAAATTGTATTTTGGTAATTTAGTCTAATGTTAATAAAATTTTAATCACTGAAATTTAAATATACAAAATTTTAATAAACTTTTATAAAACTCAATTTGAATGAAAAAAATTATAAATTATATCATAAATTGTAATAATTGATCTAATTTTTTATTTCGTCAGTATGATAAATTCTAAGAATTCAAACACAAATTTACACAAAGACTTAACTTTTAAACAAAATAACCTTGCTTTTTCTTTTGCCAAATTAAACTTAGAAGAATTTGATAAAACAGATAATCTTATTTGTTAGCATGTTTAAGAATTATGAGAATTCTGGCAAAAAAATAAATGTATCTGTAGGAAAAGTAAAAAGAAAACTAAATCATGTTTTGAAAAAATAGAATTTAGTCAGTTCTTTAAATGACAAGAAGAATATCATAATATGACTTATAATAATTTAGATATATGGATTAAAGGACAACTTGTATTATTTGCATTTAATGATGAATTGTCTAAACAAAAAAATTTCCAAGAATTAAATAATTCTACAGCAAATAATCTCGATACCATTATAATGCTCAACATATTATCTGCTTACTTATCTATTTAGTATTAATTAGAATTTCCTCTTCAAGGCTTGATCGAATCAAAGCACATATTAAAAGTAATAGAATAGCAAAAATATTTCATAGCAACACAGGATGTACATCTACTAGACCTAATCATGCTATTATTGATGATCAAGCAAAACAAGAATTAAATAATTTTCTTTGAAATTATGCTAATATTCATAAATATCTATCACCAGGCTGATATATATGAAAAAGTATTATGCCTATTATTTCACTTCCAACAGATACAACATATACTGGTGTATATAAAGAATATGTAACAACAATTAAATCTATTAAAGATGAAGATTATAAAGCTATAGCCCTTTCAATATTTTATCAAATTTGGAATGAAATTGCATCTAATGTTTGATTCTTGTCTAAAACATCTAATTTGCATAACAAATGTGAACAACTTCGTGCTAGTATTCATACTACAAATAATATTGAAATTAAACAAAAATTTCAAACAAAATATAATCTTCATCGGGTAGCTACAACAATTGAACATGAGTACTATAATAAAAATATTGAAATTAGCAAACAAGCAAGGTTTAATACTTTACATATTTGCTATAATTGGGCTCAAAATATACCAATTCCCTACTTATCATAGCAACCAGGAAGTTTATTTTTAAATCCCTATTCAATGTTTATGTTTTTGAAATTACCAATACTAGTTTGGAGCCTACAACTCAACAGAATTATTTAATTGGTGAATATTAATTACTAGCAAAAGCATCTAAAGGTGCCAATACTACTCTTAATCTCATATTTGATAGTTTGTCTTATCACAAAAATATCTTAAAGTTATCTGTGATAACTGTGAAGGCCAAAACAAAAACAAACTTTCTTTGTGGTTTTATTCATAGCTTACTATGACTAAATGTTTTGAAATGGTTGAGGTTAACTTCATGATTCCTAGTCATACTAAATTCTTATGCAATGCATACTTTGAAACAATTAAATCTCTTTATTGCAAATCTACTGTTATGAGTATGGATCACGTTGAAACTATTGTTAATAAATCAAAAAATGATAGAAGTAATATAGCAGTTAGGTATGATAAAAAAAATCATGTAGAATGGAGTTACTATGATTTTGAAATGTTTTTTAAACCCTACTTTGTTAAATGTAATGGTATATGAACATATCATCATTTTTATTTTTATCGAAATCAAACCAGAAAAGTTTTTATGTCATTAGAACCTAATGGATCAAAAAAAGAAGCTGTGATTCATAATAATCTTTCTTTTGATCCATACAAACCTTTAGACACAGTTTCTTTAAAATCTTTAACTTTAAAACATCAAACACAATTATTTAAAGATATTCATTTATATATACATGATCTATATAAAGATAAACTATGTTTTGCTCTGAATAAAAATAATGAAGATTCAGATTAAATACTATTACCAGTATATAAATGTCAACTAATAATTTGTTAGTTTCTTTAATCAAATATTGGAATAATTGAACTTTTAAAATTATATAATTCATAAAATGTATTATACCAAAAATATCTCTGCTTTTATGTAATAAGCTTAAGTTTATCAGTTATAAAGATTGTAAGATACGTATTATAATTATATCCTTTCAATTAATCTACCTTGAAATTATAGCTTTATTCATGCTGAAAATATTTTTACAAAAATAAAAAAATAAACCAATTAGTAAATAGTCTGAAGATATAAAGTTATTAAATGGAGCTTATAAAAATTTTACTAAAACCCGAATCTAAAAAGATATCTGAAAGCAAATATATGGATTTTTAATTTTATATTATAGCCGATTCTACTTACTGACTTGAAATACTATAATAAAGAATTTTAAAATAGATTTAGAAAAGTCTATACAATATTAAATAACTTGTACATAGCACTAGTAGCTTATACTAATTTTTGCTTAATATATATATACTTTTTTTTTTTTATTTAATCAACTACTGTTTTTTACCACTTTGTGTCTTGAGCACCCATAAAATAAGGTTTAGAAAAGCTGCCTTGCCAGTTGAACAAATATTCTTTATAGCATTCTGCCATAGCATTAAAAGACTATTAAAAGGGTTATAATATACGTAATCATATGGTAATGCATAAGTAATAATAGATCATGCAGTAATCTAAAATTAGATCCAAGATCAGATGTATATAAAAATTACTGCATATAGAACTGTATAAAATGATAATAAGTCAACATGTACTGAAATTTTTACTATGAATCCATCTTGCATTTGCTGATACAATCCAATAAAAATCTTAATTTCTGTTAGATCGTCTCTAAACCCCAATTTGCTATGAAAGAACCCATAAATTTTAAGTCTATAGCTTTTATATTTATAGAGTAAAGTCCTAAACTATTTTTTATGCAAAAAATTCAAACTTTTGCCATTTACTCTTTAATCTGATTTTAAATCTCCGCACTATATCTATTAAAAGTTGTTCTACACACTTTTCTTGTTATAACAAGCTATATTTCATCTTTGTAGCTTTAAAATTGACAAAGCTAGCTTTTAAGAAAATTTTTTAAACTTTTGCCATTTACTCTTTAATCTAATTCTAAACCTCTGCACTAAGTCTATTAAAAGTTGTTCTACACACTTTCTTCATCATAACAAGCTATATTTCATTGCTGTAGTATCAAAATTGATGAAGCTACTCTTTAAAACATTTTAATTCTTTTTTTACTTATTCTTTACAACTTTCTGTCTTTTTTTACACTTTTCACTATACACGATTCTTGTATAATATCTAATCACTTCCAAATTTATCCAAATTAACTTTATATTACAGAAATATTAATTTTTCTTTTATATTTTTCATTCTAATAATCAATTTTATACAAATTTTCTAATTATTACTCAAAAGCTTATTATTTATATAATAACCCTTTTTTTAGCTAACCTTATTACCTCAATACCTCCAAATTTTTTGCACATAATTTTCATACAATCTGCACCCTAAAATTACAAAAAATTGAATGTTTATAACTTATATTTTCATATATATTTTTCTATATTTATATACTTTTCTATATACAATAACAATTATATCTATTAAGTCGTCACCCTCTCCAAGTGGCAGGTCTAGAGTTCGAATCCTACTGGCAATGTTTTTGAAAAATAGGCTTGTGTACTTGTGTATAGTTGACAGCTTTCTATTGGTTGGATCTAGATTAGTCTGTAACCTTGGTCACACTATCTAGTAATGGAAGCTTTAGTGCAATAAATCCAAGGGACCAGAATAACCGAAAACCCATTTGGAAAGTCCCGAGTTTGGAGGTAATAGCGATCTATGACAGTATCACAGGAGGGCTAAATTCGAACTGGGCCCAAGATTGGAGAACCGAGTGACCAGGTCCTAATAGCGGAGGACATACTAGCTGAACCGCTGAGTTATTGCACAGGACGAAAAGGACATACGCTCCAAAAGTATAAACCAAGAGGAGGGCGTCCTTCAGGCACCTAAAGCCTGAGCAGATCGACCCTTCTGGGTTGCCAGCTAGAAGTAAGGGAGGGACCAATAAGTAATCTAGGTAAGAAAACGGTCTAAATGCAGAGTACTGGGGTTGTTAGAAACCAAAACAAGGGCAAGGAGTATGTAATGGGCGTCTAGTTAGGAAGGTTGGTGCTTGAGAAACGTTTATAGAAAGGCAGCACCCCAAAATGTGGCATGAGATACTAATACAGAACAGCAGATCAATATGTACTAATTAGGAAAAAGTTATAGAAACAAGCATATGAATACATGTGTGGAACATGTACCACTGTGTTAGGTTTACCTCGAGGATAGTTAAGTGTTCTAAGGTAGAGTGTGAAATCCAAATTGGGTGATACCAAAATCTAGCATATGAATAGTGAGAAAACCTATTAGGTTAGAGGACTGATGGAGATAGTTAGAACCAGATGGTTTAAATAGGTATCTCCCTAGTTGGGATGCAGGTATGGCAGATAGTGTAGAACTTTCGGACAGACTATTTAAATAGATACTTAAAAAGTGCATGTGTGGCTTGATGTACTATTGTTGTAATTATATATAAAACTCCGTCTATACTTTAATAAAAAGTTCTTCAGGCCAAAGAGATCATCTTAATATCAAAAAAAATAAAAATAAAAATAAAACAAAATAAAGAGAGAAAATTTGAAAAAACAAAAATACAAAAAATATAAAAAAATAAAAAATACAAAAAAGAAAAAAAAAGTAATTAAAGAAAAAAATAAATAAGAAAAACAAAAAAAAAAAAAACTGAATCACTCAAACTAATTTTTCTCAACTAAAGAAAAATAAAAAAACTCTGTTGAAGAGTTAGTAGACTATAGTAGTAGTTTTTTAAAAGAGGTCAACTAGCTCTGGAAACTCCTTGCTAATATTTAATATACAAGCCAGAAGCCTAGTCAAAAAGAAAAGGCAGGTAGCACTCTTGGCAAGTACTATTAATTCTGATAGGCAGGACTCTGCTGATAAAGCTCTTTAGTCTATAGTTTTAAAAAAGATTTTAGCTTTGGTTTTTAGAGGAATAACGATTAACCTAGCTTGGGGAACTCCAATCTATATTTGGCATACAAGCCAGAAGCAAAGTATATAAAGAAGAAAAAGGCAGGTAGCACTTCAAACTATGCAAATTTTGGTAGAACTAAAATTCTGTTGACGAAATTGCTAAGTTTTTCTGAGACCTAGGAGTACAACAAGTTATATATTTTTCTCAAGCTGTACTCTTTTTAACTGGTTAAGTAGTTTCTCTTTACTCTCTTTTATCCTCATGTCAGTCTTCCAAAAAATTTTAATAAAAAGTGAAGATTTGGCTAACCCTCTCCAAAAGATTGGTATTGTTTACTTCCCAAATCTAGACGAATTAGCAGAATGCAACTACATGTTTGTTTACAAACAAATATAACACTACTTCATAGAACTTGGCCTGGGAACTCTTGGGCAACAGAGCTATTTGGAGTTGATGAGAAGGTCAGAAAGTAATTTAATATTAAGGTGAAGCTTTACAGTAGAGATATACAAATATTGCATTTGGTATATAATTTTTATTAGCCATGCACAGGTTATAATAGTGCCTTCAAGGTTTTAGATTTCTTTTCATGTTTTTTTTTTTTTACAATTAGTGTTTTTTGTTTTTTGTTTTTCTGGTTATTTTCGTATTTTTCTTTTAAAAAAATTTTTATTTTTTGTCTTGTGCCTCTTGAGAAGAAGAAAAAATTAGAAAGGAAAAAAAAGATCCTGACATGGTATATGACAGCTTGTTAATGATCAAGAGGGGTATTATTTTAATAATCAAAATCTGAAGTAAGTTTTGAATCCTAATAGTTGTTATAGCAAGTTGCATTGGGTTTAACCTGGTGAGTTTTTATTGAGTTAGAGCTACAAGTTGTAAAGATTTAGTATATTCGTGTATATGAATTATATAACAGCTTATATGAATAAAGGCAGGATTGTTTAAAAATAAAAAAAAATAAAAAAACTATATAATAAATAAAAAAATTAGTCTAATATAAAAAAACTAAACTAAAAAAAACTAAAAACTAAAAAGATTTAATTGTTAATTTGCTAGTTAATTGGAGAATTTCTTAAATTAAATATAATGCAAATCACATATAAGCAAGGCTCAAATTAAAATTTTTGGGTTTTAGTAAAAGTTATAAAATTTTTAATGAATATAATATTAAAGTAACACAAATAATAAAATATAACCACAAGCTTTAGATTATAAAATCATTAAATATAAATTTTTTTTTAATAAACTTCACTTTGTAAACATGTAGTATTTATTGTATTAATATTGTATTAATATAGATTATAAGGTAAATTGAGGTATTTAACAATGCCTTGTTTTTGACAAATTTATATTTATTTTTTTAATTTTTTAAACATTTAAACATATCTTACTTATCCAAAGATAGATTTTATAAATTGCTACTAATATAAAGCAATCATTACCAAATCTACAAATTTAATAAATATATAGCTTGGAGAGAGTATAACAAATATTTGATTCGATTGGTTAAAAAAATATAAAAAAATAAACAATATGCATAATGTAAATTATTATATAAATCTAAATATAGCTAAGTTTTACCATTACCAAGCTAGTAGTAATTTGGCTATTGTTGCTTGCAGAGTTTTGAGGCTTTTATTATCATAGTATTACTCTTGGAAATTTGAACTTTCATCGTTAATAATTTTAAGTTTAGTCATTGTATTTAGAATCTTTGCTGTTTTAATTAGAACTGTGAACATAGCACAGTAATTAAAACTAGATATAAACTATATAGTATGATAGTTAGATTTGGATATTAAAACTAGACATAATATAATAGTTAAAACTAGATATAGTACAGTAGTTAGATCTAAGACATTAGAACTAGATATAGCATAGTATTTAGAACTAGACATTGCACAATTGTTAGAACTATTTAGAACTGAATATAGTGTGATAATAAGATTCAGGATATTAGAAACATAGTAGTTAGATTTGAAATATTAGAACTAAAAGTAGTTTGGGATATTATAGCTAATATAGTATAGTAGTTAAATTTGAGTATTAGAATTGTATATAGCATAATAGTTAGATTTTAAATACAGTATGGTAGTAAATTATAGTAGTGATTATTTGTATTTTTTTTTTTTTTTAATAATAAAAATTAGAATTTCTATATTTTGTTTTTTAATAAAAATTTTTTTTAATCAAATACAAGTAAAAAAAAAAACAATCATGTTTAAAATCATTATATGTAACAATTTTTATAACAAATTCAAAATAATTACTATTTAAAATTAATCATCTAATTTTAATTCTAGCTTTAATATATTAAACTAACTCTAAACTAACCCTAACTTTAATGAACTAAATTAAACCTAGCTAAATACCAATTTTATCTAACCCAATACTATTATTTATAGCGAGTAACGAACAATTTATATCTAGCCTACATTAAACTATAAGTCAGACCAATTCTAACTTAAATCAGTCAACTTTATCTGCAAAAGAGTTGTCTTTAAACATGTACTAAATATATATAAAGATATAACAATTGTTGAATTATTGTAGCATAGCAATTATAAATAAATGCTTCCAATTCAATAACTTCTTTTTACTTGATTTAATACTGTATATTTCTGAAAATAGACTACTTCAAAAATAAGCTACCCCCTCATTTTTGAGCTAAAAACATAAAATCTTTTCTTACATGAAAATAAGCTACTCCTAAATTTTTTAGCAGTTGTTATATATAAAAGTCAAAATTGTACTAAATAAATCTATATTTGTTAATTAATGAAAGTTGTTTAGAATATAAAAATACATATATTTTAAAAGTTTCATATAATTTGGATACTTTTTACTAGTCTAGTTTTGTATTTAAATTTGAAATTAAAATGCAAAAGTGTACTAATAAAAAATTATCCAAATTGTTTTAAACTTTTAAAATATATGTAGTTTTAAATTCTAAACAACTTTTATTAATTAACAAACATAAGATTTACTTAGTACAATTTTGACTTTTATATATAGAAACTACTTTTATTTAATAAAAAATAACCAAAAACCTCTCTTACTTAAAAATAAGCTACTTCTGAAATTTTTGTATAATCTTTTGCCCAAAAATGGTAGCTTATTTTTGAGAATATACAGTAATCTAAATAACAATATAAAATAAACAATAAATTTGTTTAATTATAAATAAATCAAATATCACTTACTATCTAAAATTTTGACATATTTAATGTGTTGACTGGGTTAAACACAGGTTGAACTTCAAAATTTTGACAAGATTTCTGTAAAATATAAATAGCATATTGCTACTTATTAGATAGATATTGCATTTGATAGTTATATTAGAGATCTGCTATTTTTATATAAGTATTAGATGTCTAATAGGCCTATTGAATACAATATCTATCCAATAGCAGATAGGCGGATTTGACACATATGATGATCATTAAATATAACAAAATTATATCATTACTAGTATTATAAAAAAAAATAAATAAATTTGGTCTATGGCCAACTATAGCCAAAATTATTTAGCTTATTTTATGTTTATTTCCTTTTTTAGACCAAGATACAACCAGAGTGCACTTTTCAAAATAGGAAATCAAAATAACCAATATAAGAACTTAATTAGTTTAAATTTAAAATAATCACAAAATTTATATGCAATTCAAAAATATCACACTAATGAAAATGTGTCGAATTCGCCTATATAAGATTGCAATATTAGATCACTATTGGCTTTATAAATATCTGAAATCTTATTAAAATTTTGAAGTTTAATCTGTAATATATATATATATAAATATACTAAACTATGAGTTGAATTCAATTTGAGTAAATAAATATCATTATTTGCATTTACTATATTAACAGATTTAAAAATTTTTATAATTAATAACATATTACTAACTTTTTAAAAAATATAAATGTTATTACCTAGTTTAGAAAGTTTTAAAATATTCAAAAATCAACTTGTATAATTGTCTATCCGAATTACCATCTTCAGTATATTTTGAATACCATTCAAATGCTTTGTTTTTTTCAATATTAATTCCATATTCATAACAAAGTCTATAAGGCCAAACCCAAAATATAGAGATGCTCAATTAGGTGAAAGATAGAAGACCAAGATAAAGTAGAAGAGAGAAAGAGAATAAAGTAGATTAAATTAAGAGAGTTAAACTAAAAGGGTATATTGCACTGATTAAGAAGAGAAATTAAAAAGACTAAAAGAAAAGAAACTAAGATAGCAGCTACAAGGAAAGAAACCAAGGGATCACAGTACATTTTATTAGTATTACTTCTATTAGCATTTAGTTTAACTCTAATTCTTTTTAAATGCTATATCCAATACTTACCACTTTAGTTTTACAAATAGCTTGTAGATGTATTTGATATTTAAATCATATCAATTTGATTTGATTATATAGGATCTTTGCTAGAAAATTACTTTTTGGGGTTTTTTTATTAAACTAATTCTGGAAAGCTTAGATCAAAATGCCAGTTCTTATTTATATATAAATTACTTTTTGCTTTATTTGTTTGATAGTTTATTAAATAAACTACCAAATCAGTAAAGTAAAAAGAAGTTTATATGAATAAGAACTAGCATTTTGGTTTAAATTTTTCTAAATTAGCGTGATTGGAAAATCCCAAAGAGTGATTTTTCTAGCAAAAATTCCATATGTTAAGAAATTTTTGGCAAGGTTTTTAATATTTTTAACTTGCTTATATAATTTAATTTTTTTATCTTTTAAATCTAGAAAAAAACCTATTTAATATATTAGCTAATTTTCTAGCAGTTAGTTGGTTTTAAAATTCTGTGTTTAAATATTTATTTATCAGATCTAAAAGTAATTAAAGAGCTTCATATCTAATTTTGGGCCTACAACTAAAACAAATACTTGTTGCTAATTTCTAATATGTGGAATATTATAATATAGAGAATATTCAGTAAGAACTTCTGATATAATTATTTCAAAAAAATAAATATCTGTTTCATTTATATCTGAAGTATAAACCAAAATTAGTAACAGGTAATATAAGACCTATATTGCTAGAATAAAAATCTTTATAGGCTTTGTGAATTGTATTAAGCCTATTAGCTATATAATATAAGATTGCTACTTTAGAAGCTCAATCAAATTTAGCATATTTATTGTTTAACAATTTTCTGAGACTTCCCTGCTTTGTATACTCTATTACTATTCTGTAATTACTATCTTTTGGCTTTTAGTTATTCCATAAATCACAATTGCAAAATTGCCTTCATATTTATATTAATTTTTAATCTAAAATATTAATTAAAATAAATAAGATTATTATACTTTAATAGGCAATCCGCCAGTCACCTAGATAAAAAATTTTTTTTTTATATATAAATTTTACTATAAGTGCGAATGCACAGTGCTTCTATCTAAAACTTTTTTTAT
>CAJVPY010004186.1:0-12949 GCA_910591965.1 Dentiscutata erythropus | reverse complement strand
AT
Source organism: Dentiscutata erythropus (assembly GCA_910591965.1). Lineage (NCBI taxonomy): Eukaryota > Fungi > Glomeromycota > Glomeromycetes > Diversisporales > Gigasporaceae > Dentiscutata > Dentiscutata erythropus. The sequence goes on along the minus strand of CAJVPY010004186.1, from coordinate 12,947 downwards.
GTCTTTTGTTCATCTTTTTCAACTCCTATTCCATGTTCATAGTAATATCCAATTTGATTTATTGCAGTAGCATTTTCCATATCGGCAGATATTTGATAATAAATGAATGCTTTTTGTTCATCTTTTTCAAATCTTATTACATGTTGATAGCAATATCTAAGGTCATTTATTGCAGTAGAATTTCCCATTTCAGCAGATTTATTATTTTATAATAAAAATCAGACTTCTTTTTTTCCTCTCTTGTATTGTAATCAAGTTTATTAGTTTAGTTTATCCTTTTATTACTATATATTGGTCAATGACATGCGGCTTTAATGTGCTTAGCAGGGTTAAAATAGGTACACATTAGGGCTTAGTATATATACCATATATAAGCCATAAGATATGATAGGACCAACCAATAATATATATATTTTTATTTAGAATTAGAAATATTTATTTATTTATTTATTTTTTTAGTAACAAAAACAATAGTTTCAGACGACACTATGGTAGAGAATCTATGACACAAAAAAAAAAAAAAAAACTACACGTTACATTATATATAATCGAACCAATGAAAAAAAATGAATAAATTCTTTCATTATGATTTCTCATTATTTCCTTTGATGATTACTGATTATCAATTCATCATACCGGCAAAAAATCAAAAGAAAAAAAACCAAAAAAAACCAAAAAATTATTAAAAAGTAGTAACACAAACATAAAGTAAAATAGACATACAAGCACAAAAAGGAAGTTTTTTTTAATAAAATTAGGTTGTTTTTAACCAATTGAAATTCTTTTTTTTTTTTTTTTTTCTAAAAAAAATAATTTTCTTGCATCTATATAGTATCATATCGATATCGATATCGATTCATATTAGATGTAAATATAGATATATATAAAAATAGTGAGTGAAAGAATTTCTTTTTATAGATTAAGAGAAAATTTTAGATGCTGATCTTATGCACAAAGACAGCACAAAATGGAAGTTTTTTTTAATAAAATTAGGTTGTTTTTAACCGATTGAAATTCTTTTTTTTTTTTTTTTTCTAAAAAAAATAATTTTCTTGTATCTATATAGTATCATATCAATATCGATATCGATTCATATTAGATGTAAATATAGATATATATAAAAATGGTGGGTAAAAGAATTTCCTTTTATAGATTAAGAAAAAATTTTAGATGCTGATCTTATGCACAAAGACAGCACAAAATGCAATAAATAGAAAAAAAATTACACTACATAAGCATAAATAGTAATGAAAATTACACTGCATAAAATAAACAAACTATCAAAATTGAATATCATTAATTAATTATGACCGTTTGTAACTGAACCCATCTCTAGTTCAGGGGCTATAGCGCTTGGAGTTAACAACTTCAAGTACTTGAGGTAACAACTTCAAGTTAACAACTTCAAGTGCTTGGAGTTAACAACTTCAAGCACTGGAGTTAACAACTTCAAGTACTTGAAGTTATCAACTTCAAGTACTTGAAGTTAACAACTTCAAGCACTTGGAGTTAACAACTTCAAGACTTGGAGTTGACAATTTTAAGTATTTGGAGTTGACAATTGGAGTTGACAACTTCAAGTACTTGAAGTTAACAACTTAAGCACTTGGAGTTGACAACTTCAAGTACTTGAAGTTAACAACTTCAAGTGCTTGGAGTTAACAACTTCAAGCACTTGAAGTTACCAAATTCAAATACATAAAGTTAACAACTTTGGAGTTAATAACTTCAATCTTGGAGTAACAACTTCAAGTACTTGCTATTAACAACCTCAAGCATTTGGTGTTAACATTCAGATTTAATAAATTTAATACATTTTTGCAACTTTGAGAATAATACCTTGACTATTTTCTATCTAAAATCAATGATATTTTTTTATTCTAATTCTATAGATCTGTATAATTAAGCTAATATGTATATATAGAAGGCCTATTTCTACTTGGTATTTGCTATTTTCACCATAGTTATACAAAATTTTCTATTTATAGCATTTATATAGTAAATTATTAGTTTTTTAAAAATTAAAGAACTTTTTAATAAATAAACCTTTTCTATCTCTAAGTAAGATTATAGAGAAGTTAGATTATCAAAATCAGCTTAGTGGATCCCAAGATATTTGAGGCTAAAGGTGTGAATATAAAGATCTACAAATTCACTATTATACAAAGTATTATAGTCTATAATACTTATATTTACGCCAAGTGATTTAAGCTAGCTATGGTAGCTGCAGCTAAGCTAGCTTGGCCAGCTAAGCCAGCCAATATAATATGATCAGCTAGCTAATGCGGCTAAAGATAATATGATTTAGTATAATATAGGCTTCTAGTAAATTCCAAAAAAAAAAAAATAAGTAAACATAAAATACAAACTAAGTTTACTGAAAATTTCCAGAATTATGGTATTTAGCCAGCCAATTAGTCACTATTTTAGTCAGCTGGCTTAGTCAGCCAACTAAAATCTTATAGCTTAAATCACTATTCATGTCTTTAAACCCAAATATTTTGGAATTCGCCAGGCCAATTTTAATAAATAACTACCATTAGAACCAAAAAATATTCTTTACAACTTTACTTAGAATTAGAAGAATTGTTTACTTATTGAAACCATCTTTAATTTTTAAAAAACTAACTTTAGCTTTAATTATTCTAATTTTAACTCTAAAGCTAATAAGTAAATCTTTTCTTTTAACTCTAAGTAAAGTTGTAGAAGAGATTTTTCTAGTTCTAATAGTAGTTAGATTATTAAAATTGGCCTGGTAGATCCTAAAATATTTGGGTTTAAAGATATAAATATAAGTATTATAAACTATAATACTTTGTATAATAGTGAATTTGTAAATCTTTATATTTATGCCTTTAACTCCAATATCTTAGCCAATTTTAACAAAAAAGTGTCTTATACAAGTTTATTTAGAACTAGAAAAAATGTTCACTTATTAGTTTTAGAGTTTGGGTTAGAGTTAGATATTAGAGTTAGTGTTAGAGTTTGTGTTAGGGTTAGTGTTAAGTTATGAATTTTTTATATAATTATTTAAAAATAAAATCTTGTATAACAATAGTAGAAATAGTAAATTACTATAATGGAAATAGTAACCTCCAATATATATATATTAATTTTAGATAAAATGTTGTTGAGATAACTTGCTTAAAGTTTAAAAAAAATTTAAATAACTATTAAAACAAGCTGTACAATGATTTTTGCAAACTTTGAGCAAATATATCTTGACAACCACCTATCAAAAATTATATAAAAAATATTTATCTTAATTATAAATATATAAAATTAAAATAAAAAAATTTCATTCATTTTAGATAAGTAGTTGTCAAAATATTTTTAAATTTAATTATTAAAATATAAGCTAAAGCAAGGTTTTTTCATATTTGAGCAAAAATATCTTGACAACAACCTATATAAAATTAATAATTTTTTTAATTATATAAATATATTGAATCAAAATAAAAAATTAGATAGGTGGTTATTTAGATAATTCACTCAAAGTTTAGAAAAAATTTGATAATTATTAAAACAAGCTGCGGCAAGGTTTTTAAACTTTGAGTAAAGATATCTTGACAACATCTATTTAAATTAATATTTTTTATTTTAATTATACAGATATATAGAATTTGAATTAAAAAACATTATTGATCATAGATAAATTGTTGTTAAGATATCATTGCTCAAAGTTTAGAGCTAAGTTTACTTATCAAAACTGAAGCTGCTATAAGGTTTTAAAACTTTGTGCAACAACTATCTATCTAAAATTAATAATTTTTTATACAAATGTATAAAAATAGAAAAAAAATTTTTATTAATTTTCATAAATAATTGTTGAGATAAAGTTTAGAGAAAATATCAAAACAGAAGCTGTAGTAAAGTTTTTCAAACTTTGAGAGAAAATATCCTAAAAACTGCCTATTTAAAATTGATAAGTTTTTTTATTTTAATTATATAAAATTAGAATAAAAAAAAATTTTATCAATTGAGGTGTGGTGACTTAATGTAGTAGTCTAGTTGTCAACCTCTCCAAGTGGCAGGTCTAGAGTTCAAATCCCACAGATGACAAATTTTGAAAAATAGCCTGTGCTATGGTTTACAGTTGTTGATTTTCAGTTGGATCTAGAAATCTGTAATCTCAGTCACACCATCTAGTTATGGGAGCTTTGGCGCAATAAATCTGAGAAAACAGAATAACCAAAATCCATTTGGTAAGTCCTGAATTTGGAGATAGCAGTGATCTTCAATAGTATCACAGGAGGGCTGAATTTGAACCGGAGCCTGAGATTGAAAAACTGAGCGACTAGGTCTGCTAGCTGAGGACACACCAGCTGAACCACTGAGTTGTTACACTGGGAAAAGAGCATATGCTCCAAAAGTATGAACCAATAGAGGGTGTCTTTCAGGTACCTAAAGCCTGGGCAGACTGACCCTTCTGGGTTGCCGGCTAGAAGTAAGGGAGGAACCGATAAAGAATCATGGTCTGAATATGGATATTGGGGTTGTTGTGAACTGAATAAGGGCAAGTAGTACATAATGGGCACCTAGTTAGGAAGGTTGGTGCTTAAGTTATATCTGTAGAATGGTAGCACCCCAAAAGATGGCGTGAAATATGAATACGGAAAGGCAGGCCAATATGTACTAATTAGGAAGAAGTTATAGGAACATGTAGTGAATACATGTATGGGACATGTACTGCTTTGTTAGGTTTACCTCAAGGATAAATTAGCCAGAAATGGTTAGTAAGTCCTAAGGCAGTCAGTAATCCTTTGCCAAGGTGATACCAAAATCTATATATAAATGGTGAGGAAACCCAGGTTAGGTGGTTAACTGGTAGCAGTTGTAACCAGATGGTTAAATAGGTACCCCCCTAGTTGGAGTGCAAATATAGCAGATAGTGTAAAACCTTCGGGCAGACAATTTAAATTAGACACTCAAAAGATGCATGTGTGGATTGATGTATTATCATTGTAATTGCATATAAAACACTGTTTCAAATCCTAATAAAAGCTTTCAGGCCAAAGAGGTCTCTTTAACTTTAAAAAAAAAAAAATTTTTTTTATCAATTTGAAATAGGTGTTATTATGATATTTTCACTCAAAGTTAAAAAAATTAAATTCGATGATTAATTTCATCCAATAATGTTTAAGTAGAATCTCATTTGTCTAACAATTTTTTACACAGAGTTCTCATAAGATATGTCTTTAGATTTGAGAATATTTGGGATCTTTGTCTTAAAAATGATTTAATAAAATTATATAAATTTTATGAATAAAAATTAAAATATCTAGCTATCCAGTAATCTAATTTAAATAAATCTTTTTTTTTTTTTTTTGTAGAGCTTAGTGAGTTCTACAAATTAAAAAAAATATATATTTAAATTAAATAATTGGATGACCAGAAATTTTAATTTTTTTTTATAAAATTTACATAGTTCTGTAAGGTTATTTTTAAGGCAATAATTTCATTTAATAATTTGTAAATGTTTTCTATAAAAAAATTTTTAAGAATATTATACTTCTCTATATTAATAAATAGCTTAATGCTAGTGAAAATAAAATTAGAAATCAGGCAAAGTTCTGAAATCATCTAAAAAGAAAAAGAACACATTTTGATAAATTTCTTATATTTTTAAAATATGAATTTAGAGATATAATAAATTATATTGTCAAGAACATAAATAAATTTCTGAGAACATTAAATTTAATAAATTTGTTTTTATGAGAACATAAATCTAAAACAAATTTCTAACACTAGGCTAGAGTACTAATTTGAATCTAACTTGTATTCATTTAAATCTATAATACTGGGCAAGTAAAAAAAAATTAAAAACCTTATGCCCTGGATACCAAAAATTATAAATAGATTTGATAGATCAATTTAATTGATTACATGTATACTATAGATTGAAATCACTTAAAATTTTTCTTAATTTAATTTGGCTGATATTAAAATAATTCTAGCTCATTACTAACATAATTCTGCTCAGAACTATAGAGCAATTTTTATTGGTTAAACAATTCTAATCTCTAATATATATATATATTGTAAATGGCTCCTGGGTCCTTTTTTATTATTTTTTTACTATTAGACTACTTCAAGCAGATTCTTTGTTTAATATAATATAAAATATTTTATAGAGAGGGGAGGAGTGAAAAAAAATAAAAAATAAAAAAATCACTACAATTTTATTGGCTGAAAAAATTTAAAAAATTTAATTCGTGATTCACCTATAAATGATAGTTTTATATAGTAAAAGTTGGGGTTGATTTAATATAATACTTATATTGTATCAACCCCAACTTTTACTATATAAAACTATTGTTTATAGGAGAATCACGAATTAAAAAACTAAGACTGCAATTTGATTGGTTAATATCATATAATATATTTATATAAATTTTAAAAATTAGAAGGGTTATTTTAAATGAATAATCAGCTTGGTGTGGTCTTATCTATTTTGTTTTTTTTCTTTTATTATTATTATTATTATATTATTATTGTTATTTTTTCTCAATAAGAATCAGCACAGCTCTGTTGTAGATAGCAGCAACTCTTATCTGATTTGGAAGTATAATTTCTATTTTGGTCTTTTTGAATATTTTAAGAGTTTTTAACATTTTCATAATTTCTATAATTACAAAAATTATGTGAATAATAGGAATTTAAAAATAATTAAGAGAAGTCAAATTACTGAAACAATAGAAATAATATGAATTTTGAAAATTTTGAAAATAATTAAATATGTAAAACCCTAATTAAAAATAGAATATCAAATGACTCATATTAAGTACGAAAGAAATAAAAACACTAGCTATTGGCCTTGAATAAAAAAAACTTAGAAGAGTTTTATATTTCAAAATCATTATTAGTAAAAGTTGTTTCTTAAAATCATTTTTTTTGATCCAATCATTCATAATAAAAATTTAATAAACTCTTTACCTATCTCATTATCTTTGTGAGAAAATTATAGTTGATTATAAGTTTAATGAAAGTTTGAGTTAAATCTTCGAAATTTAAGTAAAATTATTCACTCTAGGTTATTTGCCCTTTTTTCTTTAAAGTTATTTACACACTGAATTATTTGTTTTGCTTAAATACTCTGATCTTGATATTGAAATAGTTATTACTCTCAAAAAAAAAAAGAACCTTATTGCATTATTCCAATCTTATATATCTAATATATCTTAATTAGTTCAGTCAGAGAATATACCAAATTCAGAAATCTGATTCTAGAATAATCTACATATTGATTCTCATATTTGATTAGTCTTGTGCACTTGCAAATAAATACATAAGTAGTTTGTAGAAGATGTTTAGCTTAAATAATTTACATTAATCTACCTATTTTACCTTTGCTAAAAATGTAGATAAAAGCTAAATTCTGAAGTTCTGTTTTATATATAGACATTTAATTTTACTAACATAAAGTTAAAAAACTGCTTTTATTTGCTATATTCCTGCTTAATACTACAATACAAAATTATAGAACATTTATTAAAACAAACTTTTTCTACTATAGTAGGTGAAGCCTGAAATTTACTCAATGTATGAAAGATCAAAAGTTCAAAATTATAAAATTATTTGAGTGCTGTCAAGAGAGAATGAGACTTTAGGCTTCAATTTTATTATTTATTATTTGTCGTGGATGATAGTGAAATCAGATGATCGTGAAATCTGGGGGCCTTAATTTAAAAATATAAACCCTACTAAAACCCACTTATACTCTTTTATTATAAACTCTAACTCTAAATCCTAGTTCAAATCTAAAAAAAAAATATAAAAAAATATACTCTAAAAATTTTTAAAAATCCTATATTAAATAGAGTTTGATTTCACGATCATCCAATTTCATGATCATCTGTGACATTATTTATTGGATTTAGTTTAGCAAGTACATATATAATCAAATTTTTTATAAGCTAGTTTGATAATTGATAAATAATAAATTTAAAACGCAAAGTCTTATTTTCTCTTGGCAGTGCCTATTTATTAAGTAAGGTATTTAAGATCAAATTTTAAACTTACTTTTATAAATTTATTGCCTGTGCTTATTTGGTTGATGAACAATCTTTTATTCAAGTCAATTTAGATATTATTATTTATTGTTAGATAATATTAGAAATGAGGTGCTCCCTTGTCCATCTCTCTTAACAAATCCACTTCATCCCAATCTCATTTTCATTAGCCTAGTCTTCTACTACTTTTATGAATGCAGCCACTACCTTATTAAAAGAAGCACCTTTGGCAGTTAATAAGGAAGATGATGTAAGTAGGCAGGTGGATAAGCCTATTTACCTGGAATGATTAAATAATGATAGTACTTTAACGTTTAACTAGAGTATTTCTAGTCCTTGCAAAACCGTGAGAACTGGGTATACAGTAAGTGATTCTGTAGAAGACTTATATAAGATTTATATTAATATAATTCCTTCATTTTATGATCCACTCATTTGTTACAATTGATTCCTTATATCCCAAAATTGTCCTCCTATTGAAAGTCCACAAACTCTAAACTCTTTTATCTTACATTTACTTACTATTGGTCTATAGAACAAACTATATGAAAAAATTGTTATATCTGTCAAATCAAACTTTAGCGAAGCTCACATCTATATATCTGGTAAACACTGCCCTCTACCAGATCATATTATTGTACCTTATTATGAAACTATTTACCTTAAACCTTCTATTTCTCTTAGATCATACACCTATAACTTCCCTATATTAAATAACACCTACAATTTTGTTTCTAATTTCACTTCTCATAGTTCCAACTCTTCTTACTCCTCTCTCAATCTTTCAATCTGTACTCATAATATTCGCAGCCTTAACCAAGAACTAAAACAACAAGTTTGGAAAGAATTTACCAACCAAGTCAACACCAATCTTATACATAACTGTACTTCACTCTCTATTCATACTAATGAATCTCTCGAATCTACTTGGTACAAAATTCAAACTAGTATCATTTCTGCTGTCCTTCAACATATTCCCAATAAAAATTTACAGTTTGTAATTTTCAACATGTTTTCTTTTCTAAAGCATCTTTACTTTATTCCAATCTTAAGAAGCTTGGCAATATTATTCGTTATATCAAACACTCTCTCAAATCCAATACAACTATTCTCTTATATTTCAATACTACTATTTTTTCTCTTAACCAATCCTTAAGCTTACAAATTCCTACTATATCTACATCTCATCACCTTCTATCATCCTGGATCTCTGAAGCTAATGAAGAATAAAAAAACATTTACCATGCCCGGAACATTAAAAATATCAAAGAAATCAAACAACACATTAATTACTCTATAGATAAAAGATGTACAAAACTCCAAACAAACCCTACTTCTATGATTAATAGTATCCTTAACCGTTACAAAGATCCTGTTAAATTCAATAATATCAAGCTCAATCATGATATTATTACTAACCCTCTAACTATCAAATCACATATTCAACAACACTTTGATAACTGGACTGCTCATCGTGACATTGATCATAGTATCTTCGAATCTTATTGGCAAACTGAATATAACCCGAAACCAAACATTGATTCCAATTAGTATACTAGTATTCTTTCAAACTTTACTCAAGAGGAAATCACCTCCACAATTAGCCAACTTCCCAACAACAAAGTATGTGGCTTTTTTGGTATTAGTTATGAAATAATCAAACATGCTGGCCCTTCTTTTATTTTAGCTATCACTTCACTCTTTAACTGCTGCCTTTCTCTTCAAACTATACCTAAACAATGGAAAGAGGACTGTATCTTTCTCATTTCTAAAAAACCTATCTTTGATGGCAATTTATCAAATACTAGACCCATTAGCTTAGTTGAACATATTAGAAAACTATATACCAAACTTCTCACTAACCGCCTTAACAATACTCTGTCTTTACACAACATTCTTTCTCCTATTAACTATGTTGCTCTTCCTGGCAATTCTACACAATTCCTATTTAAATTTTGAACAATACCATTGAAGACACTAAATATCAATCTAATTAACTTTGGCTTCTCTCACAAGATATAAGTAAAGCCTATGACTCTGTCAACTTTGAACTCTTCCAAAAATCACTCCATAGACTTCAAATACCTATATAGCTTATTAATATTCTCTTCAATATTCTTTTTAACCAAACTAATCGTGGCATTACCAACCTTGGTCTTACTGATTTTTATTCAGTTAAAACTAGTATTGACCAAGATGAAACTATCACTCCTCTCTTTTGGCAAATTTACTATGATCCTTTAATCTCATATATCTCTTCACACTTTTCTGGCTACACACTTTCTACATCTTGGCAACCAAGTCTTACTCACCCATCTATCAAACACTATCATACCTCTGTATCAGACCTCGCCTATATAGATGATACTATTTGGATTACTCAATCAAAAGAAGAACTTGACAAAATTATCGATACTGCAACTTCATTTTATAACATGGCCAATATTCGAGTCAATCTTTCTAAATCTATTCTAATATCTAAACATCCATCTGCTTCTGTTTCTTTTCTTAATTTTCAACTCTTATCTATTCCAATTCATTAGCCATTCAAGTTCCTGGGCTGCTAGTTTACTATTAATAATAAGCAGACACAACAAATTCAACTTATTCAAGATGAAGCTCTACAGTTAGCTAATATTGCCAATACTAAAACTATTTTTTTTTTTTTTTTTTTAACCTTTTGCAATCCTGCCCTTATTGTACTAGGAGTGCATAATCTAAATACATAGTTTTGAAACAAAAAGCCTGCAATAAACTCAATGTCCTCCACCCTCCTACTCTTCAATAAAGACTTACTCGGCTGCTCGTAATGGTGCCCAAGTGTGATCTGCTACAACAATAATTTATTCATCTCCGGCATCTAACTTGCTAGATGGCTCTCCGAAAGAATCACTATAAGCTTACTGCTAGCTTTGTCAAGATTGCCTTTTTCTTAACATTTTTCCTTCTTCAAAGAGTTATAGAACAAATGGAGTAAGAAAACAAAAAACACAGATAAAACGAAAATGACAAAAACAAAAGGAAAAAGAAAAAACAAAGAAGAATATATAAAAAGAAAACAAATATGAAAGGAAATATAAAAGAAAAAATTACAAAGAAAAGAAAACAAAAAGGACAGCAGAAAATTCTGTCTTTTTTATATTTGTATATCTCTAGTGTAAAGCTTCACCTTATCAAATAAATTTTCTGACTAAGTCATCCAGACTCCTAAACGACGTAAGCGGCCAACCTTGGTATTATGTAAAGCAACACAGTCTATAAACAAAACAAACCAGATACGTGATCGCAGTCTGCCAGAACTGTCCAGATTTGGGAGGTGTAAACAATGCCGATCTTTTGGAGAGGATAAACCATTTTGCCCATTTTGTGGGAAATTTTGAAAGAGTGGTGAGGAGGCGAAGAAAAGAAACGAAACCACTTTGTTTTGTTTAGTAAAAAAGTGTGTATTTTCTTTACTCAACATACTGCATCCATAGGAAGGTGCAGGTACTCTCCTTATTTTTTTAGGTAAGTGATAAACTCTGGGCTTGTCGGCAAATAGCATATGAGAACTATTTCTAAACGACAAGTGCCTGGCCCCCACAGTGAGTGATAAACTCTGAGAAAGTTAGCAGGTAGCATATGAGAACTACCTCTAAATAACAACTGCTGAGTTACGGAGCTTAAGGACTACTTCCCTAACTGTTTCAACCTTTACAGACGCTAGTTTTTTAAGAATTTTGGATTTTTTGTTGTCAATACTAAAACTATTACTGATAAACAAATCACCTATATCATTAATACTGTTATTATTTCTACTACTGAATATCATATTCAAAATATTGTCATTCCTTCCTCCACCTGCAACCTTATTCAGGGAAATACTTAACTATCGCTAAACACAAATTCCACCTTTCCTATTCCATCTCTAACAGTACTATGTTTAACCACAATCTCTACAATATCTATAGTCTATAGAATATACAACTCCAACATCATATTAGAAACTTTCTTAGCCATATTAACAATACTTCAACTCTTGGCCTAACTACACATATTAGACTTCAACAACTTCAAAATAATTTTTGGTCTATTACCAATATTCTTTAACATCCTAACCCCCTAATAGATAGTCCTAATAGACATACTACTACTTTTAAAATCATACAACTCTTTAACTCTCTTAGTATATCTATTCATTCTAGCCCTAATATATCTTAGCTACAAACCATATCTGGTGGTAGCTCTTCACTTGAAAATATTCTTTCTTATCATTCCAAATACCATACTTTTAAACAGCAACTTCGCCACAAAAATATTCTTTTTCTTGAACAACTATGCTCTGCTGACAATAGCACATTACTTAATTGGTCTCATCTCTCTCCCAGACTATTTCATATTCCCAAAGAAAAAAGCCTACCTGGTTTCTCTATTTAGAAAATACTATCTTGTTACATTCCTCCTTATATTCTATTATTCTTTTCTTTCAACCTTTTGGACTTAACTCATTTGCCTATCAAACTAATTCAATTAACAAATCTTATAAGCCCTGGGTCCTTGCCTGCCATAATAATAATATCATCATTGGTCAAGTTCACAAAGTCTTCTGTCAATCCAATTCAATTTCTATTATTCACTGGCAACATGATATTAACTCTTCCCTTTTTACTTGTTATCCTCTTCCTCCTATCACCTGTAAGCCTTGTCAAGGCTGTAGTTTAAACTCTTTTCGTATTTCTTTTTTTTTGTTTTTGGTATTAAGGTAACCTCTTTGGTCTGGAGAACTTTTATTAGAGTATAGACGAAGTTTTATATGTAATTACAACGATGATACATCAAGCCACACATGCACTCTTTGAGTGCCTATTTAAGTAGTCCACCCGAAGGTTCTACACTATCTGCCGTACCTGCACCCCAACTAGGGGGTACCCATTTAAACCATCTGGTTCTAACTAC
>CAJVPY010004185.1:0-12951 GCA_910591965.1 Dentiscutata erythropus | reverse complement strand
TAATAATAATAATAATAATAATAATAATAATAATAATAATAATAATAATAATAATAATAATAATAATAATAATAGAGTGCTAAGGTTTGTGAATTCCGAATTATTTGTTATGCTTAAGGCCAATTTTGGATTTCGAGTTTGGAGATTTTTACAATTACATTGACACTAATATGAATAAAATAATATTAAATATTGTTTGATCCACAAAATAGTAGTGTGTATTTATAGAAATTAGCAATTAACAACGATACGTTCATATGGTACAAATCTAACATATGCTTTAACAGCTTCAACATCATTTTTAAAATCCTTATTCAAACACCATACATTCAAGTAATTCGAGGTTTTGTTTCGTTTGCAGAATTCAATTAGAGCTTTAGTATTTTTCTCCCTATAAAGGTGATTAATTAACAGACTTATTAAAGGCACATTGCAATGATTGAACAAAATATCTACATATAGCTCTGGCCAATTGCTATTATCTAAGTTAAGATATTGCAATTTTAATGGCAATATTTCTGCTAACTGTTTAACTTGTTCTTTTTCCGGTACGTTAACAATGTGTCGTAAGGTGAGAAATTGAAGCCCTTGTAAATTACCAAGAAGCTCTATGAGTTGCATGGTAAGCCCAATAATTGAAAGATTAAGATATGTAATATTTGGACAGAACGACTTAAGTGCTCCTAGTAAAGATTCTTCCCAAATTTCAACATCTGCTGGTTTAAACTTTAATCGTTGTAGTAATATGCCGGATTCTTCTAAAATTTGTACTATAGTCGATGCATCAATCGAACAATTATCTAACTCTAAAGTGCTGACTTTATAATTTAATTTTTTCAAAAATTCACCATTTCTGCAATTCCTAATACGAAGAATTTCTAAATTTTTACAATTTTTCAGTACTTCGAGCTCATCACTACAATTACAACGTTCTATTATAACTTCTTGTAAAGAATTTTTTTGAAACTCTAAAGCTGAAATTGCGCCGTAGAATTTTTTATGAAATTTGAAGCCAGATAATTTAAATTTCTTAAGTTGTTCTTGCGATTTAATAACACGTATAAGAGTATGAAATAATTGTGGGTTATACTCATCCCAAAATCCGTCAATTTCCAAAGTATTAATTTTCATAGCATTTTTTGCCAAGATTTTTAATAATGGAATAGTAAATTTAATAATGTTTCGATTTGGTAGTTTTCTCAAATATAAATCGTGAAGTCGTGAGAAAAATTGTTTATTTTCTCTTAATGATGAAAATATCTCTGATTTAATTTTAAAATAGTGAGAAAATTCCAAATCTAATTTATGCAAAACGGCGCCACTTTCGATAAATAATTTAAGTAATAAATTAATTATGCGGTTTATCGGTATGTCGCAATTTGCTTCTGAACTCAGCGAGTCGTAATCTAATTCAGAATTCTGTGAATCGTAATCTACTTCCAAACTTTGTGTGTCATAATCAAATTCAGGCTCTGTAAAATAACCTTCTACATCCGAAAACTGAGATCCATAACCTAGCTCAAAGTTATACCACCTATTAACCTCATATTTTAGACTATATAGATCAAGAACTTTTAAGAAACTTGCATAATCAAATAAAGTTTCAGATAATTCAGCGTTTATTCCACATTCTTCTAAACTGAGTTTTTCGTCCTCATTAAGAAATGAAACATATTGAGAAATGAATGATGGGCTTCGATTGATTGAAAATGGATTTTGCCAAAGAATAGGAATTGCTATTTTACACCAATGTCGATTCACAAGTGCGCACGAGTATAAGGATTCAGAATCATAATTTAAATTATTGAGAATAATTTCCATTAATTCGGGTATATCGCCCGTAAATATTTTTGAAGACATAAGTTTTATTAATCAGAATAGAGAGATGCTTTAGAAAGATGCTAAATCCGTCATTGTTATGCATCATAAGCCCCTTAAATAGGGAAATGCACCAATCAGAAAATATGATTAATAAGGTAGCTGTGTGACACTATCATGCAAAACAAGGTCGATCATATAATTTTGTACGTACGTACGTACGCACATAAGTATGCGGGCAGGATTTGATAAAATTAATTCAATCATTTAAGTGATATTGCGTATAAAAATAGAAAAAATTGAATTATGAAATTTTAATGCTATAAATTGCTTATGAAACACTTATCGAATATATTAAGGCTCAAAGTTGAATAGTTGGCGAACATAATACCCATTTCGACTAATTGTTCTCCCTGCATTAAAATAAAACAGTTATGAGTAACCTTAATTAATCAGTTAAACGGTTCAGACTTAATGATGTAAACTTAATTAAATTGAATTTGCACTAAATCGAAATTAATAGGGAATTTACCGGGCCTGAAAAGTGAAATAATTACGGATAAGGGCCCAAATTAAAAATAATTACATATAAGGACCTGATTTTTGAAAAATATTACATTCAAGTCTGTGGCTTGGCTTGATCGTCATCATTAATAAGTTTGCATTATCAGGCGCATAAGAAATGTAATCATTGATAAATGTAATAATAGATTGTAAATTAGTAATCATAAATCATAAATAAGAAGTGTCTTTGATTTCGTAAATACAATAAATTTTATTTATTTATAAAATTGCTTATCGTTATAACAAACCATGACACTAAAACTTGGAATGACATTCACCGATATGAAAAGTGTTCGCTCAGCTCTAGAGAGTTATTCTGTTGAAACATTTTCGCTTTACAAGTTCAGGACTAATAAACCCAACAAACAATTTGTTGTTTGTGTTTCTGCTAACAAACGTAAAGATGGTTTTATTCATATCATAAGGCTAATTAATCATGATCAAAATTGTCCAGCTCTTTCGGAAATGTTCAAAGCCTAACGCAAAATTATGCTAGTTTGAACATTATCCTTTATATAGTATTTAAAAGAAAGTAATTATAACTATATAGTGCTTATTTATCTATATATAATATAATAAATGAGTGCCTTTGCGGCACGGTAATCTCGTGATCACGTTTTTCAACTATTGATATATTTGGGTCCCTATATGTAATATTTTTCAAAAATCAGGCCCTTATTTTTAATTTGGGCCCTTATCCGTACAGTCATACCTAATTTATATCACCCCTTTTTTCCAGAGCATTTTTGGTGATATAACTAAGGTGGGGATATAACTCAATATATAAACTATATAAAAAAAGGAAATCTATTCTTCTAAAAAATGGTGATATAACTCAGGTTGGGATATAACCCAGTGGGGATATAACTCAGGTATGACTGTAATTATTTTCACTTTTCAGGCCCTTATTTGTAAATTCCCCAAATTAATACCATTTTTGCATATTTAGTTACTCGAATCATCGTAAAAATCGAATTAATTTATGTATTATTTAGCTAAAATAGTTTACATATTGACATCGATCCATAATTATTACTTTATTATTATCGACATTAGCAGCGATTTATTGTGTTACTTTATAAATCCTTTCTATGCTAATTCTTTCTATATTAATTTTCATATCATATACTTAATTACTGATAAACCTTTTACTAATCTTATCATAAATCAAATCCATTATTCATTCCAACGACTGACTTATCTTTGATTCGAGTTTTTGTTTTCATATCTTTAGGAATTTCTGTTCAATTATTCACAAGATGAGTTTTCTTTTCTGCAGGAGTCTATAATACCAATGTTTTAAACGGGCCTACCGAATAATTGATTGTGTGATGGTTGTTGATTGTAATTTTTTGATCTCAATTAATTAATTGGGCGCAATCGCAATTAGTAAATTAATTGCAATTTTTGCTGTGATGCAAATGTGATAAAAGAGACATCAGAAATTGTAATTATATAAAATTTTAATAATAAAAATATACGTAATTACACAAAGAAATCAGATAATCAAGCGATTTATTTTATTATTTTATTTTACGCTTTAATAACCTGATGAAATTTACAAATTGTGCCACATGACTAATAGAGGCCTTTTTTAGACCTGCAAACGACGGTAAGTATTAGGAATGCATCGGTCCGGTCCAGTCCAGTCCGTCCTCGGTTCCTAAACGGCCCTCTTAATGACTTATTGGTCAAAAATGACGTCAAATGTAAACAAACATTATTTGTTATATGATCTGTGTTATACCTGATCAAGCAATTTGATTGGTGAATACGAATATCATGGTTTGTTTACAAGAACCGGTCCTTTCAATGGCCCCACGGTCCTTATCGGTCCCGGCCGGTCTTTTTAAGGACCGAGTGCATCCCTAGTAAGTATCCATGTAGTTTACTGTCACGGTCAATATCGGTTCGACAAAGATAAATATTCTAGATACATTGTGCGTGGAGTCATGTTGGAGGAATATTGAAGTTGAAAGGAACGTTGTGACAGTAAAAAAAAAAAAAAATAATAAATATGTGCTTGTCGCGTTTGGAAAGTTTCGCGTATGGGACTGTGATCTCGTGATCACGTGTATGATCGATTGAATCACAGGGAATTAATGATCGGAAATTAAGTATGCTCATGAAATAATGAGGTAATTGAGTATAGTCAAAAGATCGTATGATCGATTTTTGAGGTAATTGAGAATAGTCAAAACACCGTATGGTCAATTATGATGCATTAAAATTAAGGAAAAGGCAAAGAAATGTATGAGAACGTAATTAATATGTAGACTAATCAAATGTATATAAGATCGTTAAGAGAAAATAAAATAAAGTTTACCTTTCGCTTTAATAAAGAAATACATATTGAAAAACGTGAAAATCCACTTTGGTTTGAGCAAGTGGTGAGTTGCCTTGTTTCGCCGGTATAAACCCACATAGTCAGTGAGGGCTACGACATTTACGTCCTCTTGAATTTAGGAATCACGACCGATAATGGAACAGATTATGATTTAATGAATCATTTAAACGCAAAACATGAAAGCTTCGTTAATATTACTTCAACAGTAGGCTCTGAGATGTAAATGTAGTTAATATTTTTAACCGGATGAGCCTTATCATAAAATGACAATTAAAACTTATATCTTAACAAAGTTCATAAAAACAAAATTGCAATTATTATGTCATTAATTGAATTTATGATAATTTTATCATACTTGTTACAGTCAGACCTCCTTAAGTGCTTCCCTTCGGGACCATAGGAGAAAAATTGAAAAGTGTGCACTTAGAGAGAGTTTGCATAATCAGTGTATTTAGGGAAGTGCACTTAGAGAGGTCTGACTATAATTGTTTATTTATAATTTTTAGCAGCGCTGGTTTTAAGCAATAATAACAAATTGCATTACAATCATTGTTACTTGTTACGTAATAATCGCAAAATTTTGCACGTCCGTAATCAGTGACAGGTTAAGCCACTGATTTCAATCACTGTCCGACTATGCCTTAAATCATGATAAAAAAGCTATTGTATTTAGAAAATAGAAAAGGCTTATTATTACGAGTTAAAGTTGCATATATAAAAAACGATTTGATCATATTTGGTTATTTATTTTTTACGATTTTATAAATTAATTTTTTTTATCCAACATAAGTGTACCCTATCGACTTCAAAAAGACTTAAAAGAGATCCAATTTTTTTAATAAAGTTTATAAAAAAATTTTTGAATATATATATTTTTTTAAAAAAACTTATAAAGTAGAATTAAGAAAATGGAAGAGAACGATATTTATGCATCACTTCATTTTTAGTTATTAATTTAAACTGTCAAAATATTAGGTCAACATTACGAACTGTAGTAGTTAAATTTAAAGATCAGTATAATGTAACAAAAATAAAATCTAAATATTTTTTTTTATGAAAAAAATGAGTTCACAAATAAATGATGAGAGTTTAGCTCTTTGAGTTATCTTCATTCGAAAAAGGTAGAGTTACGTGAAAAAAAGTATGGTTAAAGAAATCCCTAACTTAATTATTTCGTACGTTTTTGAGATATGGGCATCCCCTGGCGATTTAACATGTGGCAAATAAGCAATATCCTTTAATTTGCAAAAGTAATTCAATATTTAATTTAATATTATGCGGTCTTTAATAATTATAAAACTATAATGTTTTTGTAAATTATTTTAGCATCTAAATTTAATTATCGCTCTTTTCAATCACCAAATTATTGACGATCACATGGAAATCCTCAAAATTTCCTAATTTTAGGCTTTTTTGTGAATAAATCTAAATTTCTTGCTAACAAATAAAAATCCCAAAAAATTCCTCTTCTATTTTCGTTTTTTAAATGCTTCATCAAGTAATATACAAGAGCTGGTTGTTTGTGCAGCTAAATAATATGGAAAATTTCGAGCCTTTTCTTGTATCATATTTCTTGATTTTTTTTTTAAACTTTGAACGAAGATATCTTGACAACCACCAAGTCAAATTTGATGGACTTTTTCTTATTTAAATTCTACAAACCAGTAGAATTAAATAAATAAAACTTTATTAAATTTAGCTTGGTCGCTGTTGAGATATTTTCTTTCAATGTTTTAAAAATTTCTCAAATAAAAGTTGCGTCAAAATTTTTTCAAACTTTAAACGAAGATATACTTTTTTTTTATGGATCTGTAAAATTCAAATAAAAAAACGTTTATCAAATTTGGTTTGATAGTTGTCAAGATATCTTCAGTCAAAGTTTTAAAAAATTCACAGTCAACTTTAAATAAAGATATCTCATAACCATTTTTTATTTGAATTCTATGAACATGTAAAATTCAAAAAAAAAAAAAAAACAACGAATTTGGCTTGGTGGTTGTCGAGATATCTTCGCTCAAAGGTTTTAAAAAATTCAACATCTAACAAATAAAATTTCCTCAAACTTTGAGCAAAAATATCTCGATAACCGCCAAGTCAGATTCGATGAATTAATTTATTTGAATTTTACAGATTTATAAAATTCAAATAAAAAGAGTGACCGATTTGGCTTGGTTATCTTCGCTTAAAAAACCCAAACCGCCCATAAAACAGAAGCTGCGCCATAATTTCTCATAATTTGAGTGGAGATATCTCATAAAATACTAATCAAATTTGATAATTTTTTTATTTGAATTCTATCTCTCCCCAAATTCAAATAAAAAAAAATCATCAAATTTAAACTTTGAACGAATATATCTCGACAACTATCAATCATATTTTGATGATTTTTTTTTTTATTTGAATTCTACAGATATAGAATTCAAATAAAAAAGAAAAGTTCAAAATTGTCAAAATATATTCGTACAAAGTTCGAGAAAAATTCCATTGAATTTTTTTAACTTTGAGCGAAGGTTTCTTGACAACCACCAGGCCAAATTAATGAAATTTTTTTTATTTGAATTCCCCGAATCAGTAGGATTCAAATAAAAAAAAAAAAGTTCGTTAGATTTTGCCTGGTGGTTGTCGCTCAAATTTTAAAAAAGGTTAGAGATTTCCTACGAAATTTGATGATCACAATAAAGTGAAAAGAGAGAGAAATTCACATCACTACTTATACACCCATGTACGTACATAATAAATTCAATGTTAAAATGATATATAATCTTGCTGATAAAGTCCTAAAGCTAGTAAGTTGCTAATGATTTAAGTTTAGGACTCTCATTTGAGATTGGGTCGATTTTATTTAAATTTTGATTTTTACAGTTTGATCGGCTTAACTACATTGACAATAGTAAATAGAAAATAGCATAATATTGTTGGTCTATGGATAAATGAATTACAAAAATTAGCAATTAATAACAATACTTTCATATGATACCAGATTAACATATGCATTCACTTTTTTTCTAAAATATTCATTCAACTTCCGTACACTCAGGTAACTCAAAGATTTGTTTCGTACGCAGAATTCGATTAACGCTTTAGTATTTTTCTCGTTATCAAGTTGATGAATTAACAGTTTTTTTAAAGGTGCATTACAATTATCGAGCAAAATATCTATATATGGGTCAAGAAAATTAAAATAATATAGGTTAAGATATTGCAATGTTAACGGCAATATTTCTGCTAATTTCTTAACCCATATTTTCACTTCTTGTGGTGTGTCTTTAGTGTAGCAATATAACGAGAGAAACTGAAGTTTTTGTAAATTACCAATAAGCTCTACGAGCTGTTTGGAAAACACAATATTAATAAGGTTGAGGTATGTAATATTTGGACAAAAGAACTTAAGTGCTTCTATCAACAACGGTTCTTCCTCAATTTTTGAAAAATCTTCTATTACAAATCTTAATTGTTGTAGTAATACGCCAGACTTTTCGAAAATTAATGCTACATCCTGTATACTTTGTACATTGCCCAAGTAAACACCCATCTCTAAAGTACTGATATTATTATACTCTAATATATTTAACGGTATCATATAGTCGCAATTCCTAATACGAAGTGTTTCTAGATTTTTACAATTTTTTAGTACCTCAAACTCTGCGCTAAAAGCACAATTTTCTATTATAACTTCTTGTAATGAATCTTTTTGACTCTCTAAAGCTGAAATGATGCCGTGGAATTTGTTTTTTTTAAGATTAAATATTGTTGCAACTAATTGAAACAGCCTAAGTTGCTCTTGTGATTTAATAATGTATATAAGAGCGTGAATGAATGGTAATTGATCGAAATAATTACATTCATAAACTTCCAAAGCACTAATTTTCGTAGCATTTTTTCCCAATGTCCTTAATAATGTAGTAGCGCTTTCAATTTTAATGGTTAATGTTACTCCCAAAGATAGACGTTGGAGTCGTGAGAAAAATAGTTCACTCTGTTCTAATGAGCAAAAGATCTCTGGCTTTGATTTAAGAGAATAAGTAAAACATAAATCTAATTTAATTAAAGTGGCTCCACTTTCAATAAATAATTTAACCAGTAATCTAATTACAGAAAACATCAATGTGTCGTAATATGGGTGTGGTTTAACACATTTGAGATCGGTCCATTTTTTAACCATACGTTCCAAATGATATAGATTAAAAACCTTTAAAAATCTTGCATAATCAAATAACGATTTAGGAAATTCTGCATTTATTCCACATTTTCTAAAGATGGATTTTTCGTTCTCATCAAGAGATGAAAAATATTGAGAAATGAACAATGGGCTTCGATTGATTGAAAATGGATCTTGCCAAAGAATAAGTATTGCCATTTTGCATAAATGTCGGTTCACAAGTACGCACGAGTATAAAGAATTAATTTCATCATATAAATTATAAAGAATTTTCTCCGTTAATTCGGGCATATCGCCCATAAATATTTTTAATGCCATAAGTTAGTTTTGTGTTAATTTAAATAGAAAGATGCTTTTAGGAAAGATTTAAAAATCTGTTACTACTATGCAACATGGCCTATAAATAGTAGAAACGCAACTATTAGATAATCCATAGTGCACAGACGGTACTGTACAACGGTTACTGTAGTACGTACTTCTTAAAATGTAAATTTTAAATAAGCATCGAAAAGTATTGCGTTACACAACACATTTATAGATTAAACCGACAGACGACTTGGCCCGTGGTGATTTATTTATTGAGAGTTTGGCAAAACACGATTAAGAAGCCGAGTTGGCCAGAGCGGTGTCACGACAAAAATTTTAGTATACTAATTTAATCATTTTCCCGTTACTTCATAATTAGTAGATGACTATATTATGATTATCAGATGACTATATTTTCCGGATAGCGATTACTACATTCCTGCACAGTGAATTCCCATTACCATGTTTCTTGTAAATAGTCGTATATCTCACCTCATTCTTGGTAATCGGGTAGTTCTAGGTGGAAGTATATAAAAGGATCGCTATATGTAAAAAGAAGGAAGAATATAGAACACACATAACTCTTGTATATAATAAACATAATATTCGCTCTTCCAATAATATAAAAATTACATTCTTTTAATACAGTATCCTAATGTTCAATGCTTAAAGCTAAATTGCTAACGAAGTACAAAAGTCTCTTCCCAAGCCGTGACATTTTGGTGTCCGTTGTGTGGAGTAATCGTTTTATCTCTGCGCCTTCTTACATTAAAGAGTATAATTAAAGGGTAATTATGTGGGAAAACATGCTGAAGCCGATAAATAATGGCGAAATGATTAATGAAAACAGGAGCTTTTGCAACAATAATTATGGTTTAGTAAATGAGAATCAACCCAGTGATCTGCAATGACTACTCTGAGGGGTGACAAATATTTTGGTCCAATCACAAAATCTCAGACGAATTTGGAAAAATAAACTTTTGTGAAGATCCTGACATATGCAGGAGGAAATCAGGAACCGGTTAAATGGCTAGAATCAGTTAGCAGTGCTTTTGAGATGAATAGAATTGTGGGCAAGAAAGCTGGCTGTTGCAAGTGTCAGTTTGACAGGCCTCGCTGCATTTTGGTAGGAAGATTGAAAAAAAGTAGGACAAAGGGTTCTGTACTGGGATAATGGGTGTGTTCCAAGACCAAAGTTTTGTACACCAGTTCCTTTTGAATTTTTGTACCCCAGTCATGATGTTCCGGTGAAACATAGAGTTAATAACTCAAAGGCAAGGTTCCTTAGGAATGGTGAATCAATATGTTGCCAATATGTTGGTATTGTTATATGCTGAGAGTTTGAAACCAATACTCTGAGAGTATGAAGATAGAAATGCTTGTGCAAGGTTTCTGTCCAGACTTGTTGTTGACTGTTTGACTATACATGCCGACGAAATTATTTTGGGTTTTGGGACCCGAAATTAAAAAATTTTCCCGAAATTGTTTTTGACCTATTTTACTTAAAACCCGAAATTTTTTGATAATTTTTTGAATAGACCAAAATATAAGGAACATAAATATATAAATTTTATTTGCACTTCCTTATAAAAAACTTTAATTTATTTTTGAAAACCCAAAATAGGCTTTTTTTAAAAATTAATTTCAGTGGCATGTATATGTTTAACCATTTATGCCAAGCTAAAGAAAGGGTCTGGGTATGTAAAATAACAATTGTAAATAATATAGTTGTGTGTGGCCTCACTGTAGTCTATGATACAGTAATGAATGTAGTAGTAGCCCTTCACAGTTGCCCCAAGTAGTGTCTTCTTAGACACTACAAGTAACAATTCTGTGTTTCTAATAGTGGAACAAGTGGTCTTTTTATTGAAGAGGTTGTTTTTGCTATGACAAGTAATGATAGTAATGAAAGTAATTGTTTTCACCCTCTACCTGATAAAAGTAAGCAAAAAGGAGTAAACACTCTTTAGATAAAGTTAGGCTCCAAAGTGAAACAAATAGTTATGTGAACAAGAATGAAAGTAAAATGAAAAGGAAATGAAGCCCAATGATTCTCCAGTTAGAAGATAAAAGTTTGAAGAAAACCTCAATAAAGAAGTCATGAAAACAAGAAATTAAGAAGTCTAAGGAAGGCAATACAAAGGTTTAGGCAGAAGAGTAGATATTCATTGCAACAGTAGTGATAATCATAAAGAATTTAAATAGATAAATGTTAAATAATAAATAGCCCAGAGGATCTGTTAAATGATATCTGAAACTTATTTAATAGCTACCAAGATAGGATTGAAATTATAAAAAAAGAATATAAAATAGCAAATAATAATAACATATCAGTATTTACTTTTTTTAGAATTTTTTATTTTTATCAAAATGAAATCAATGTTAAAAAGAAAGGATAAAAGGCATCTATTAGCTATCAAAAATCTAAAAAGGATGACTATGAATATAAAGTATATAATCTCAGCTATCATTATTGAAATAGAATAAGAACTAAACAGAGTAAATAAAGGCTTTTATTAAATATCAAAATCTTATAAATAAAAATTATATTGGTTGGACCAAAAGAAAAGTTAAGCCAAAAGTAACAAATATTGCTAGTAAAGTAGTTGTGAAAGAACAATGAGATGATAATAGAAATGACAAAGTAGTGTTCAACTATGGAAAAATAACTGAATCATATAATAAAAAGAATAAAAATCAGGTATTTATTAATAATCAAAAATCATCAAAAATGGGCTCTACTAAAAAAATAAATAAACTTGGTTGTAGTTGCCAAAATGTAATTATTGTCAAAAAATACAAATTCAAGATATTTGTTAACTATCAAAAGCCTGTTGATATAGAACATGCTAGTACAATATGGAATCTTAAATATTTCTATCAAGTAGATGAAAATATAATAGTAAAGCATTAGCTGACTATCTAAACATAGATTGTATTAATAAAAATAATAACTCTGGGTACTGTGATGAGAATAGAATAAGTGTTAAAAAAAATAGAATTGAAATTAGAATAGATAAGTAGATAAGAGTTACTTTACTTTGCTATTTAGGTTTTTTGTAGATAATTTTGAAAACTAAGGCATTGAGGCAATTCTGAATCTTTGTTCTCATTATCTCTTTAATCATTTTAGTATAGTACTAGTACTCATGCAGCATCTTTTATTTATAGGCATTACTAATACTATGTGTAAAGTGTGAGCCTATAGAATTATTATATTATAATTCTTTTCAAAAATTATTTAAAATTTGATAGCACTAGATCTCAACACTTGAAATCCCAAAAGAACAATATTCTGAGATTTATTAATCCAAAAACTAAATTTTAGAAAAAAAATTCAGAAGAATTACATTTCTATAAATATATCAAGAATTTTTTTTTTTTTTTTTTTTAAAGGGGACCTCTTTGGCCTGGAAACGTTTTATTAGGATGTAAATGGAGTTTTATAATGTAGTTACAATGATGGTACATCAAGCCACACATGCACCTTTTGAGTGCCTAATTTAAGTAGTCCGTCTGAAGGTTTTACACTATCTGCCATACCTGCATCCCAACTAGGGGGTACCCATTTAAACCATCTGGTTCCAACTACCTCCATCATAACCCTAACCCATAGGTATTACTCACCATATGGTTGTGGATTTTGCATCTACCCATAGGAATTTGCACCCTATCTTAGGACTTACTAACTTAAGCTAATCTATTCTCAAGGTAAACCTAACAGAGCGGTACATGTCCCACACATGTATTCACCTGC
>CAJVPY010004184.1:0-12954 GCA_910591965.1 Dentiscutata erythropus | reverse complement strand
GTTCAAGTCTTTACAAAATTCTTTCCTAATGGTTTTAATTGCATGTCGATTGTTAATAGTATAATCGATATATGTTCCGAGGAACTAAGCTAAAGGCTCTTAGATCAACCGTTTCAATATTTTATTGATTCATACTGATTTGCTTACGTATTACATAAATAAATAAAATAAATTACTTTTATCGTTATAGATTTTACTATGATTTTAAAAATTCATTATATATAATTTATATAATATAAATAAATATAGATTTGCAGTTTCAACAAACATTAAATAAAACTTAGTTGATTGGAATTATAACTTGAGTTATATTTTCTTTAGTCCCAGTCAATAAATTGTTACAGCTATTTTCATAATGGTTGGATGCTTTTTTTATATATATTATTAAATTTTCGTTCGAATGCTTATCCAACATGTTTAGTGTGTCAATAAGTCTTAACAAGAAATATAAAAAAGGCACTACTACACTATATATTAATTATATAGACTTTTATAATAAACATATATTGCACGAATTGGAGTACATGTTTAAAGAAAGATCCTGTATATAAATAAATATGTAAATAAAATATTATTTTTATTTGTATATATAAGTTCTCATCAAATTGTCATAAGACTAATTTTTTACGTCTAATCAGAATTCTATCTCGGATTGTAATTCTGAAAGTGACGGAAGCTTTTCAATACATCCATATCTTTGAAAGTGCTTGAGAACCCGACTTATAAAGATATGTTAACATCTAAGTGTTTGGCAATTTTTCGAAATGGTAGGCCTTCCAAATTTTTTTTCACTTGTTTTCCAGCAAAGATGCTTTGAAAGTATCATATTTCTGTATTCTACTATATTCAATAATATTTATATTAGCTACCTGGTCTTAAATTACGTACGTATATACCGGGTGGGTGAAAATTCCCTATACGCGACCTTTTTTTTAATCACATACATAGATATTAAAAAATAATAAAATAAAATTTTAGTGGCTTTCACCCATCTTAAATATCAATTTTATTGAATCTATTATGCCGAAATCACTAACTTAGAATCGGCTGAAAATTCATTCGGTCAATTTTTATCAGTTGTTCCAAAAATAGCGAACAATATTTGACATAAATTTTCGTATAGACTATAAACACTGGACATGCATTCGTGTTGACATTTTGTAGTACCGTTCAGAATACATTCGCAAAAAATATTTTCTTGTTATCTGGCAAGTATGACGTATACACTTACGGAAAGAATTTTATATCGACATTATTTTCGCAATTTTTATATTACTGTAAACTAGCTTTGAGCTATTAAAAAAAAGTTTTTAGTATCTAATTTTGGATATAAATAGTTTATACTTTAATTTAATCTGTATCTTAACACTAATCTTTAATTTATATAAAAAATTTAAAAAAATAATAGTTAAAATTTATAATTTTAAAATTAGTTAAATTCTATTTTAACCATATTTTAATTATTTCGTTGTAAGAGACTTAATAGAATTATAAAAAATATTTTTAATATATTTCATAATATATTTAATATATTTCATAATATATATTTAATATATATTTAATAAATTTTTTAACAAATAATATTTTGAGATATAAAAATTATATATATATTTATTATATAATAAATATATTTGGCAAAAAATACAGGTTTCTGTAAAAATTTCTGCACTTATACTTTAAAAGTCTTACCCACTCACTCTATGAACTTGAACTTCCATCGGATTCTTCAGACGAGGTTGTTGATAGATATTCAGTCGAAGATTGTGAGTCTATTGCAGATTGATTTATTTTAGATGAAGACGGCTCGCAAGAATGTTGATGATTTTGATCTTCTTCATCAGATTCAATTATCATCCGAGAGCGATATCCTTTTTTAGGTGGCATATTTGTGTATCGATCCAAAAGCTCGATAACATTATCTGAGAATAATTAACCAACATAAAACTTTATATAAACTTGCTAAGTAACACGTGAGAAAGTTGGAGAATAAAGGAAACTGACCTCTAAATGATTTAATATTAAAATCCTTTATGGTATATTTTAAGTGATTCCAAATATTCATTAAATAACCCGAGGTCCTATTATGTTTACAGTAAGTTGTATTCAAACAAGAATCACCTTAATAAGAAAATTTACAAAGGTAATAATTACCATGGACCCCATTTTTCGTCATTTAGACTACTCCAGTCAACAGAGGTTTCATCATCATATTGAGATTCATTTAGCCTTATCAAGAAATAGAAAAAACGAATGGTTCAAAGTTCCTTAACCAAATATTAATATCGACGCATGTGGCGCAGATCCTATCAATATTTTTTAAAACTTCTAGAGATGATTTCTCAATAGCTACTTGATTAAATTTGGTAAAAAATTTTATTTACTTCATTTCTATAATATTTTAGAACCAAAATAAAAAAAAGTACATTGAACTTGGTTTACTAGTTGTCGAGAAATCATCGTAAAAAAAACCAAATATCTTGAAAAAAAATTTTTTTCTTTCTTTGAATTTTAAACTTTAAATAACGATTTCTCGACAACCAACTGTCCAAATTTGATGAAAATTTTTTGATTTTAACTCTGTGGGCTCAGGGAATTAAAATAAAAAAATTTTGATCAAATTTGAATAGTTGGTTGTCGAGAAATATTCAGTAAAAGCTAAAAAAAATTTAACCACAGCTTCTTTTTTTAAGACATCAAAACTTTGAACGAAGATTACTCAGCACTTACCTAGACAAATTCAATCAAGATTTTTTATTTTAATTCTATGAGCATATAGGATTAAATAAAAAAAAAAATTTGATCGAATTTGATCAGGTAATTGCCGAGTAATCTTCGTTCAAAGTTTGGCGCCTATAAAAAAAAGCTGGGGCCAAATTTTTTTTAGACTTTAAATGAAGATTTCTCGACAACCAACTATCAAAATTTGATCAAAAATTTTTTTTAATTCTATTAATCCACTGAATTAAATAAAGAATTTTTATCAAATTTGAATAGTTGGTTGTCGAGAAATCTTTATTTAAAGTTTAAATAAAAATTTCATTGCAACATTCTTTTTCTTAAATTTTTTTAAAAAACTTTAAACAATGAATTCTCAACAGTCAATTATCCTAGTTTGATGAAACTTTTTATTTTAATTTTGCGGATTCATAGAGTTAAAATAAAAAATTTTGATCAAATTCTGATAGTTGGTTGTCGAGAAATCGTCATTTAAAGTCCCCGGCCACAGCTTTTTTTATAGGCGCTTAAACTTTGAGCGAAGATTACTCAGTACTTACCTGATAAATTCGATCAATTTTTTTATTTTATTTTAATTCAATATGCTCATAGAATTAAAATAAAACAAATTTGACTAGGTAAGTGCCATTCAAAGTTTTGATGTCTTTAAAAAAGAAGACTGCGGTCAAATTTTTTTTTAGCTTTTAATGTTTCTCGACAACCGGCTATTCAAATTCGATCAAATTATTTTATTTTAATTCTATGAACCCACAGAATTAAGATCAAAAAATTTGGACAGTTGGTTGTAAAGATTTTTTTTTTCCTAAGATATTTGGAGTTTTTTTTAAACCTTTTCACGATGATTTCTCGACAACTACTAACCCAAATTCAATGCACTTTTTTATCTTGATTCTATAACATTATAGAAATAAAATAAAAAAATTTTTACCAAATTTAATCAAGTAGTTATTGAGAAATCATCGCTAGAAGTTTTAAAAAACATTCGAGTTTATTAATGGATCTGCGCCAAGGATCTGCATAACCTGACACAGATGCAATATCGACTTACTTTTGTACTAGTATATAACTGTCGTACGATGTCCATTTTGGAACCGGCCCATCAAGTTCATATTGTAACCTCAATTCTTTGACCCTGAAGAGCAGATTTATTGTTAGGCAGTTTCTTATTATTTTTAAACACATAATACGTTAAGTACCATTTCGCACGACATTGGTTTGGTGATCTAGTATTTCCCATTAAAGATGAGACTTGTTGCCATGGAATCCCCCAATCCAAAGAAATGTCTGCGTCATTTTGATCAGTTATTTCAACAATAATATTTATTAATTTTTGCTCTTCTTCCTTGGTCCATCTGCCTAATAAAAAAAATTTCTGTTTTAGGATAATCTAAAAAAAATTATTACACATTCATGTTATTAAAAAATTAATAATGTTATAACAATGTAATACTAACCACGTAATTTGTCATTCCTATATTGAAGAAAATCTCTCCATCGATCCCTACATTGCGTTCCCATGCGCCCTAATTCATTTCCGATTGTGACCCAATCATGATGATGAATTTTGACGAGCCTTTCGTAGTTACAAAATAATAACAGCAATAAATAAAGGGTTTATTATCTGTGAGATAAACAAAAATTTAAAGCATGTTTACTTGATTAATTCATTATCATCCTCAGGGCTCCATGCACCAGTATAATTAAATGGATGATATCGCCTTTGAATATGTTGAGAAACAGTCTTTAATGGCCGTGTTCCCAAAGCCATAGCTGATAAATAAAATTTTAAATATAAGGATATTAATTAAATAATAAATGTTTATTTAATGATATACCTATATATTTCCAGAACTTTTCATGAACTTTTGGATTTCTTCCATATATCAATTTTTTAATGTCATCATCAGACAAACTATTGATCTGAAATTTGGAAAATAAAAGTTTAAGATTAAAACTAATATGTGATATAAAATTCATCAAATACGAAATTTACGAACTCTTTGGTAATCTTGCATTGCTTTAGCTAATTTGGATTTTTCATCTTTCGAAAATCTACCTTTTTTATATTTTATTCCTTAAAACAATATACAATTTTAAACTTTTTTTTTTTTTTTTGTTTTTGAACGAATCGAATATATTAATGTTATTCATTCTACTAACCTAATTTGTCAAGTGCTTTTCTCTCGAGCCATCTATTAGTTAAGATAGTACGTCGCGTTTCATCGTCAAGATCTACAGCCAAATGAGTATACATGTATACGATGGTTTGGATTACTGGTAATAAAATTGAACCTAGGTACCGCACAAAAATGCGCGGCAGATCCTCGATTTTTATTGGCTAAGAGCAACGATCAAATCGCTTGTGGGTTATTTTTTTTAAAAATTTCTATTTTCGCGGCCGGAAATTAGTAAACAATTATGTAATGCGGGCCAAAAATTTGAAGATCCTTGGCCGTTAGCCAATCAAAATTGAGGATCTGCCGCGCAGCACCTAGGAACGATCAAAAAATTAGGCCAGAATTACTCATAATTTTACTAATGTTCCTGGGCCAATTTTGCCATAATGCGGGCTTATTTTTTTAAAAAATTTTATATTTTTGTAATGAAAAAATTAATAAGTAAATTCCGGCCAGAAATTAGTAAACAATTATGTAATGCGGGCCAAAATTTTGAAGATCCTCGATTTTGATTGACTAACGGCCAAGGATCTTTAAAATTTTGGCCCGCATTACATAATTGTTTACTAATTTCTGGCCAGAAATTACTTTTTAATTTTTATCACAAAAATAGAAAATTTTTTAAAAAATAAGCCCATATTATAATAAAATTGGCCTAAAAACAATTTTTACTTAATAGTAGGAATGTGTTACATAAATTACAACTTTACATTACATATAATTTTATATAAGTTTCTGAAATCAAATTTCATGTAATTTTACATAAAGTACCAGATTTACAAAAAGTTTGGCCAACATTATTGTATCATTTGATTTGAATATACAATCTGAATTATAACTCATAAATTGCCGAAATTTGATTTCAGAAACTAAATATTGTATTTTCAAAAGGAGTAATATATTTGTAGCCATGGTTATTGTAGCCATAGGGTTTATATACATGTTATGTGACTCATAAATTTGTATATACCGAATTTTTATTTATATTAGCCAAGATATCATGTAGTATATTATTAGCTAATAAAATCATAATATATTATTGGTCAATCTAACGCTAGCACAGAAAGTTGATCGAACTAGGCTATGTATTAACTAATTAAAAACTTTTATTATATTAGCGAAATATTATATACTACTGTCTATAATGCAAAATATTACTACACTACCTATACATTATATTAACTCATTTAACCCAAACAAGACTACAATAAATAGCGAAGTATTAACTTGAGAATTTTTGTACTGATTACGGATATTCTTTCGAAACTACAATTTTATAGTTTTTTTTTTTTTTATTAGCAAAGCGTTATATTTCTAAAAGTATTTTAAAGTATATAAATACATTACCTAAACAATATTAACTTGCATTAGCAGCTATACAATTTTTTATATCTATTTAAAACATAAGGTAATTTAATCACTTAACTATAATTCTAACGCTAAGCAATAGATTGCTTACAAATTTGGTATTATAATATAGATACTAGTTTTTTAAGCATTACACTTCTACAAACTTCAAAAAATTGCAACGATCTACTTAAAAATATCACTTCTATTTCAAGTTAATAATCGTTTCATTCATATTCGATTTACAAAAAAAAAAAAAAAAACAAAAAAAAAATAGCTTGACTAGTACTTATCGTAACTTAATAGCAATATAAATCGCATATAGAAGTAATTATCTCATTTCATTCATATTCGATTCACAAAAAAAAAAATCAAAAACAAAAAAAAAAAATAGCTTGACTAGTACTTATCGTAACTTAATAGCAACATAAATCGCATATAGAAGTAATTATCTATTTCAAAAAATCTAACTTATAATTACTAATAAATGAACTATTTTGAATTGCTAAAAAACAATTAGTATTATTCGCACAATCAAAAACAAGAGCAATATGATAATTAAACAGTAGCAGTACAAGTTTTAGCATAATGGTTAGGTTGTTTGCAACAGGAACAAAAACGTGTACCTGTAGCCTTATCTTTTGTAATCTTATTACTATTGGAATGTGACTTGCTTGATTCAGAAGAGCTTTTAATACGTTTTACTCTTGGAGCTCTTTTGTGCTTCTTAATAATTGGATCTTGAACAGTAGATGTATCAAAAGATACTATATCTTCTTGATCATTATCTGAATTACTTGATTCGTTATCATATATAATATTATTTTGAATAGTGTTGGCAGACAGATACTGTTTTGTACTTGCAGAATGTTGATGGATAAAATTTTTAAGAAAATTATTAAGTGTTTCCATAGCTGTTGAACCAGCATCTAGTCCTACAGAAATAGCTTTCTTACAAAGACCATTTGTAATACCATATGCACAACGGAAATCAAGTGTTTTTGATATAGTATCAAAAGAAACCTCATAATCTAAATATGTTGGAATTAATAAAAATTTATAGACTAAAACCGAATGTCCATTTTGATAAGTAATCGATGGTTAAGATTTTAATAATTCATGTGATATTAAGTATTTATCGTCTGTATACCAGTGCCTTGAAACCATAAGAATATGAAAAGCGGCTAGTTGTGAAACCATCATAACTTTCATAAAATGTCGACAAAGAAACCCTCGATTGATAAAGTGCAAACAAGTACAAATATGAGTGCCATCTTCAAATATAATAACGTAGTTCTTATTAGTTGCTTGATAACGGATAACCTCCCAAATTTCTTGAATAGGTAGTCTAAATAAATCGGTAATTTCACTAATATTTGTGGTTGGAAAATCATCAAGATCTTCGAAAAAATCACATTCATCATATTCTTGTATAAAGTTTGTGCTGAGATTTT
Organism: Dentiscutata erythropus; assembly: GCA_910591965.1. Classification (NCBI taxonomy): domain Eukaryota; kingdom Fungi; phylum Glomeromycota; class Glomeromycetes; order Diversisporales; family Gigasporaceae; genus Dentiscutata; species Dentiscutata erythropus. Next base: position 5,240 of record CAJVPY010004184.1, on the reverse strand, counting down.
CCTTGGAAATTAGTGTTGAAGTATACCAAAGAGCTTTTTTCATTTCAGCTCTTTGTATAGATAAAGCTGATGGTGTTAAAACTTGAGCAAGCCACTTATCAATTTCAGGAAATAATTGTGCAGAAGTTGTTATACTTGTAGGTTTTGTGTAAACTTCTGACCAATTATTATAGCAAATAAATAATGATTCTTGAGCAAGTCGATTATCTAAAACACTTGCAAGTTCACATAAACTTGTTTTGCTTGTTAACGTAGACTTAATAATTCCATTAATGCCCTCTACTCATTGTGTTGACTGAACACCTAGTTAAATAACACAAATAATTATTTAAATAATTTAACAGAAGTCATTTAAGATAAATAACAATACAAATTAGCAAATTTAATAATTCTACTTGCAGTGAATTTACGAGAGATCCAGGCCAATGCCCAGGTATTATAAAGTGTTCGTTCAAGATAGATTTTTATAACCGGATATTTGTCAATGAGTAATTTCCACTCAGACTCAAATCCCCGCTTTGATAGACTATTGCGTACTTTATACCAATTCTTTAAAAAATCATTCCAATCTAACCCGAGTTTACTTTTTAAATTTTTTGGAAGATTCTGAGCAATATAATAAATGCAATTCATCCGATAAGTTTTAGGCATTATATTTTCAATAGCAGCCTCATTTGCTACATCAGAGTCTGTAACAAGAATTTGTGACTGATATTCAGTGGATTTTAAAATTTTTGAAAGAACCCATTAAAAACTAGAAGTAGTTTCGTCATTCATTAAAGCCTGAGCAACAAGACGGCTCCTATTGTGATTATCGATACATACAAAAAGGCTAAGTGCCATATTAAATCGATTTGTACTATATGTATTATCATTTAATATAATATTATGATAACAGATCCAAGTTTCAACCTGAGTAGGTTCCATCCATAAGAGCAATTCTAAAGAGTTAGAAATAGGTTCTAAACGCCAACAAACTACCCAATTAGGATCTTGAGCTTTGTTTTTAAGAAGAGTTTCTAAAAGAGCAGATGCTTCATTGTCAATCTTATTATGTTGTTTAAATGATTGGATAGTAAGAGATAAATCATAAGGTAAAAACAAAATATCAGGATATTTATCCTCAAGTAGAAAAAGTTGCATTCGCATATTTAGACCCTTAGAAGTGTAATACTCAATATCTTGCTTTATTTCATCAGAAAATTGTCAGTAATGAGGAGCAAATATAATATTATCTGGATGAATTTCGTGATTATGTTCAAGATGACAGGAAGTAATTTTGATTATTCCGGTTGTTTTTGGGCAGCTTGCATTAACTAACCACTTGCATCCTAGTCATTTTGTACGAGATTGTTTTTGCTGCTCTAAAATAACCGTTTTTTTTGAATGACCTGTTCCCTGATGTTCACAGGCATATCTACATCTTCTACGTGTAATGTCATCTGATTCAGATTCAAGAATAATTGTTACAAAACTATTTTGTTTAGCATATATTTGAATATGACGATCAAGTTGTTCCCAACTTTTAAATGGTAAACCAGGAGCAATATTAAGCTGGTCTCCATCTTGGTCTATTTCCGACATATCAATATTAGAAGATATATCATCTTCTGTAGTATTTATAGTAAGTATATCAGACATAAAAGAGTTTTGTTGCTGTATAGAATATACGAAAGAATCTTGTGAATCAAATGTTGGCATATCATCATTTAAAAAAAATTGTGGTTGTTGCGATGATGACTGTAGCAGATGCTGGGATTCTTGTTGAGGATAATGATAATAAACTTGTAAATAAGATAATGCTGAGTTTTCATTCATGTTAAATCGCAGTAAAGTTTTGTTGCCGTGATATCTTGTATAAATTCAATTTCTATAATTCTTTAACAATTATTATTTCCTGAGTAATATGCCAAGTCATTATTAGTTCATGAAGCTAGACTGAAAAATACATTGAGACTATAAAAAAATCTTTACAAACAGTACCTAATGTTTATCTGTTCGATATATATCACTTCAGTGTTTATTTGAATCTTTCGTCCTTTAATAATTCAATTTTTGGATATCTAACACTTCTCTTCTACAAAAACTTTATTGGATTATAGATCTAGATGAAAAAATAACAATTAAATACCAAAAAATATAATTAACCAATTCAAGATTACACCAAAATTATATAAGAGCTTTATATACTAACCAGATATTTGATTATTCGATAAGTATCACTTCTACACTTTCTTGAACTTTATTTAATCTTTTCGTCTTTATTAATCCAATTCTTATACACTAACTTTCTGAGCTTTTTATGAGTATAAAGTTAAGTAAAAAAGCCATCATTCTTGATTATGTCAACCATAAACAAGATTTGAAAAAATTTATCACCTGATATTCGATTATTCAATTCGTACTGCTGCTAAACTCAATATATATAATTCTTTCATTCTTTAATTTATATTCTTTTTTATGCTTCTACCTATCAAACTATAAAATTAAACAAAATAAAAAAAAAACTTAATATTGGTTTTAATCATTTTCGTCATAAACAAGATTGTAAAAAAAAAGAAAATTTGCCTTATCACCTGATATTCAATTGTTTAGTATGTAGCTTCAACGTTATATATTCTTTCGTTTTTTATTCTATATACTTTTTCTCACACTTCCACTTGTTATATTATTAGTTTAGAGTTAAATATAAAACTAGTTATGGTTTTGAACACGTTTGTCATAAATAAAACTATGAAGAAAAATTTTGCCTTGTAACCTGATATTTCAATTATTTAATACGTAGTTTAATATTATATATTTCTTTCGTTCTTTATACTATATACATATCCTTACGCTTCTACTTATTAGACTATTAAGTTAAACGAAATAAAAAAATAACTAGTTATAATTTCAAATACATTTGCTATAAACAAGACTATAAAGAAAAATTTTCTTGGTCACCTGATATTCGATTGTTCAATATCTAGTTTCAATGCTATATATTTTTTTTGTCTTTTGTGCTTTATATTTTTTTTCTTCACACTTCCACTTATTAGATCATTAGGTTAGATAAAAAAAAAACTAATTATGGTTTCGAACACGTCTGCTATAGATAAGACCATAAAAAAAAATTCGTCTAGTCACTGTAGATAAGACTATAAAGAAAAATTCGTCTAGTCACCTGATATTCAGTAATACATAGCACTTTTAACTTTATATAGTAGATTATTTTCATTTTTTGCTATTTCAATTTCTATATTGCGTGTTTTCTTTACACTTCCACTTGCTTTACTTATTATGTTATTAGGTCAGAACGAAAAAAAAAAATGAAAGAAAAAAAGTAGATCATAGCTTCAATCACGTCTCTTATTTATTTTTCTAGCAGATCAATTACATCATATAAATCGAGTTTTAGTAATGTATTTGTTACTGCATATTTTTAATTTCCGATGCTCTGGGTCATCCGGGTTACTGAAACAGCATATATATGGCGAATTTGATTAGGTAATTACTAATCACGTTATCCGGTTACAAAAATAAAGTGTAACCTCTGGTTACAAATCAATTATTCCTTTTTTTTATAAATATCTAAACTTTAAACAAAGATTGCTTGTCACTTACCTGATCAAATTCGATTAATTTTTTTATTATTTTAATTTTATATATTTATAGAAGTAAAATAAGAAATTTGGTCTAATTTGATTAAGTAGATGCCAAGTAATTTTTATTCAAAGTTTAGATATTTATAAAAAAAAGCTGTAGATAATTTTTTCTAAACTATTTAGTAAATTTTCTCAACAACCATCTATCCAATTTCAATAATTTTTTTTTTATTTTAATTTAATAAACTTACAGAATTAAAATAAAAAAATTTTTAACAAACTTGAATAGATAATTGCTGAAAAATCCTTATTTAAATATTTTTAAAAAATTTTTTTTAAAAAAAATTATAATAAAATTTTTATTTAAACTTTCAATGAATGAATTCTCAACATGTATCATTCTAAATTTGATGAATTTTTTTTTATTTTAACTCTGTAAGTTTATAGAATTAAAATAAAAAAATTTTATTAAAATTGAACAGGTGGTTGTTGAGAAACTTTACTAAATAGTTTAGAAAAAAATTAGCCACAGCTTTTTTTTTTATAGATAACTAAACTTTGAACAAAGATTATTCAGCATTTATCTGATCAAATTAGATCAAAATTTTTTATTTAATTATATAAACTTTTAAAATTAAAAAAAAAAATAATTAAATTTGATCAGATAAGTACTGAGTAATCTTTGTTCAAAGCTTAGATATTTATAAAAAAGAAGCTATAGCTAATTTTTTTTAAAAAACTCTTGTTAAACTTTCTTAACAATGACCTATTTAATTTCAATAAAATTTTTTTTTTATTTTAATTCTATAAACTTACAAAATTAAAATAAAAAATTTCATCAAATTTAAATTAATAGTTGTTGAGAAATTGTTGTTTAAAGTTAAAAAAAAAAAAATTTAACCCAATTTTTTAGTTTTTTTTTTAAGATATTCGAATATTTTCTAAACCTTTTAGTAAAGATTTCTCAACAACTATTTATCCAAATTCAATGAATTTTTTTTTTTATTTTGATTCTATAAAAGTATAGAATTAAAATAAAAAAAGATTTACTAAGTTTAATCAACTTGTTATTGAAAATCTTCTCTAGAATCAAAAATATTTTTCAAAATCTTAAAAAGATCTTTAATATTTTGATTATTTTAATTGGATATTACTCACATAACTGGAAAATTTTTTGTAGTCTAGCTACTAAGGTCTTGCCGTAACCCAATTTGTATCTCAAGCTACAACCTTTTTAATTAGTTGTCTATTATATACTCTTGCTCTTATATAGTTTACAACAACCTCAGTACCCACATTTGGACCATTTTCTTACCCAGATTCTTTATTGGTCTCTCCTTTACTTCCAGCTAGCAACCCAAAAAGGTCAGTTTGCCCAGGCTTTAGGTGCCTTACAGTTGCCCTCTCCTTGGTCCATACTTTCAGAGTGTGTGTTCTTTTTCTCCAGTGTAACAACCTGGTGGTTTGGCTAGCATCACCAAAATTTGCAAGGGGATTACTATCGATATTAATCGGTTATTGGCTATCGAGTTAGTTAGTAATCGATATATATCGATATATATCAGTTAAAAAAAAATCCGATTAGTAGTGATTAATATTAAATAACGATTCAAATCGATTTTTTCTAATTATACCAATATCAATACTATTATACCA
>CAJVPY010004183.1:0-12958 GCA_910591965.1 Dentiscutata erythropus | reverse complement strand
AGTTCAGATGATGTAGATGAAATTAAAAAGCAATTCTTAGATGCCGATAAAATAGTCAAAGAATTGCCAGTTATCTCACCAAAACATCATGATTTTATGTACACTAGCAAAATTATCAACACTCAAAGAATATCAACAATTCAAGGTATTTATTTTAAAAATTATACTATATCTACTATTCATTTAAAACTAATTATGCTAATATTAGCAACTTTACGAAGTAAACCTATCGATTTCGTTGAAATTCTTGGTGAGTTCTATATTAAATTTACAGTATTTTTAATTAAATTAATTTATTACTTATTTTATATTGGTATATATTTAGATGATTGATTTAATCGCGTTAAAGGTATAAAATTTTTTTTGAAAAATATGAGATTCAATGGTATTTCTTTTAGAAATTAACACTTTATTTTTTATTTTTTTAATATTAAAATATTATATTTTTGTATATTTCTGATAAATTTGAAAGTATGTAAGTTATGTAAATATATATTTCCACAGAGACCGGTTGGTTTAAAAATTAGCTAGTATTATATTTCTTAAAAATCAACGTATTATTGTTATTGGATGTAATTTTTGGACGCTTTAAAAATTATAAGCCTTTTTGTAACATATATAAAATAGTAAAATCTGGTTTGTTTTTTTTTTAAACAGCACTCAGAATCAAATTATATTATATAGTACCATTTGAATTGTCTCATTGAGATGATGATTCAAATTATATAAAAATCGCATGCTTCTAATTACTGAACTACAAAATTTGAAGGTCAAATATTATGGTTCACGTATTATTCACGTGTTCAATTTTTCTTTTAATTTTACTGTTATTTCTTTATAATACTGTACAATACGAAATACATAATGCGCCATAATACCCCAACTTGAAAAACATAGCAGTTATTTAATAGATTTTAAAGTTTAAATTTAAGAGGGTTTTTTTTTTCATTCGATAGCAAATCGAATGTTATTTTATTTCGTTAAATTTTGTAAATAAATAAGCTTTTTCTAAAAATTTTTATACATGCAACTCTTAAGTATGCCATAATGCCCGACTCCTTTATTTGCGTGTAAAAACTAACGAATCGTCATTAATAAAGTTAAAATAAATAATTGTCAGGAAAACTTAGATTTCAAGTTTAAGATACAAGGCAGTCCTTATATACTTTTTTAGACTTGCAAATGTGTTAAGACAACACATTTTCGCGATGTGGTACATGATGTAATAGTTGTTTCAAATTACGGGATTGTAGTTCAAAAATCGCTTATTTAGCTCCAAATTCGATTTATTTCTTAAACAAAAAACATCGAGCTGTGAGCGCTTTTAATTTTCTTTGGTTTAACATTACACCATCACATTTTATATTTGCTTATTTAGAGTAGTCTCTTATTAGACATTAATTATACTATTATACAGTATTTTGTCAGGTGAAGTCGGCTGCGAAGGGCGAGCTACTATTGTCGACAATGATTAAAATATTTAGCAATTTTTTTTTCATCACTTCAAATATTCGGTAATAATATCATATGATAAAAATTTTTAGAAAGACGTGAAAATAATTGCAAACACAAGTCAACCTATATTATATGATAAAATTCATACATAAGCCATTACTGTCATGTACAGTAAAAGCATTTAACGAAGTACACGTAACAGAAATTGCAATTTCTCTTCAAAAATATTGATTTCATGAAATTACAGGAAATATAAATTATTAATTAAGTTTTACTTTTAGTGGTTATATTTCATGCATTAAAAATTAAGGAAAAATGGTGCTTAAACCTAGCCTAGAATTGTTTCTGACAGATTACTTTCGTATTATCGATTCTGAGCACTAGGGTAGAGACAATATTGATACGTTAAGTTCTCCATTTCTTTTTATTTAACTTGGTACAAGGAATCTTCGGTTCAGGTTTTTATCAGAGTTACAAGTTTATCAAGTGTTCACGTAGCATATGGTGGCATAAGGCCTAAAAATGAATATATAAGAAATTTTAGTATGTATCGTAATTTTACAAAAAGATAAGTTAAAAAAACAATAGTATAAATTGAAACTAACTCTCAATTTGTTCCGGATCTTCTTTACGTACTCCAGTATATAAAATAGTCGAGGATCCGTGTAAATCTAATTCCGTTTTTCTTTTCCTCCAGAGATAAATAGATAATGAGAGATATGATAGGATGATAATAATGACCCAGATGTAATAGGCCGTCACCAGCGGACTTCCAACATTATACAGGGCGAGACCAAGAGATATTTGATAAAAGGTTCCAAGAGTTAATATTCTTCCAAACCACCTATTCAAAAAGTATGTAAAAATTTGATTTAGAAAATAATAAGGATAAGTTAGCCAAAAAAAAATACGCACCAATGAAGCTTCGTCCACCAAGCAAAGTGTTTACGCGCTGGATCGTATAAGTGGTGATGAATCCATCCTAGGGCTAATTGAAGAAAGAAACAAATAAAAATAATTACGCCAAGAACCTATCAAATAAAAAATCGAACAGTTAATGAGATTTCGAAGTAAAGATATTCGTAATAAAAAGTATATATTACGTGATGCGTGTTGTTTGAATTAAATTTCACACCGGCAGCGATGGCCAATATTAAACCAATAATGATCAATGGTACAGCCAAGAAAGACATGATACCCCAATGTAACGGGACAAATTGGGCTGGAATAATATTCCTCGTGAAACGAATAATAAATATTGAACCAGGTATAACAATACCCCAAGTGAAAAACATTAAAAGACCTAGAAACATGACAAAATTTTAAACTATTAATTAAAAATATATCATTTGCGACTACATTTAATAGAAAACTTACCATGAGCAATTATATATTTATCATAATTTGATATAGTGCCTGTTAACGTCATATGACCTAAGTCATTATGGCGAGTAATGGTCGTTGTATAAGGATCATCAGAGGGACGATCAGTAGAGTGAAGAGCCCAGACAAAGTCTGAAGTAGTGGAAGTAATAGTTGAATTCACGACGACAAGTGGTCGCGTAAATTTCACGGTAAATACACCATCTTGAACACCGCTAGAGGGTAGTAACGTTATATCACTTTGTTGATCAGTTACTTCCGGGACGGAATATCTATAGGCAATACGTTGAGAAATAGCCACAGAATTTGTTGTGGTAGGCCATGCAATCTAATAAAAGAGAATTTTGAGAGAGAAATCCCAATTTTATCAAGCTAAATTAAAATGCATACCACCATGTAACTTCCAATCATAGAATCACCGATTCCCATGGCGATCCACCTGGTAATTCGAGACAAATCAAATAAGTAAGACGCACGTTGTGTGATAAGTTAAACAAGGAAATTTTTACCCAATGGTTGAAGGAGCAGTCATCTCAAACGTAGCTACATCATCTGCTTTCATTGTACTTGGAACCGTTGAAGTCAAGCAAAAATTATTTGCAGAATTACATTGCTTGACTTGGGCAAATACACCTATAATATTAGAAAATAGAAAAAGTCATCTTAACGATATTGACTATTAATATATTAATAATATATTAAGTTACCTTGAAATAAGGCAACCAAAATAACAAAAGCCAAAATAATAGATCTTTTCTTCATATTGATCATATGTATTTCGTGTCGACTTTTTGTTACAACCTAAAAAAAAAAAAAAAATTAAGATAAAGGTTGATAAATGGAACGAAGGGTGGCTGTGGACATAAAACAACTCCAAAGAATATCAATTGCGATATTCTGATGGGGCTTATATATACGTGAATTTTAGGCTTGGTATATATTGAAATTAAGGGTGGGTTAATAGATTTTATTTATACGTACAAATGTAGCGGTTAGCGTTAGTGTATAAATGAATTTAGTATGGATTACCTGAATCAGTATGATACGTATTTATGGTTTTTTAAATTGGTACATACGTACGCATGGCATACGTATATAGTATGTACGTTAACTGCGCACCTTATACTGACTCGGTCACCCAATATGATACGTATAGGAAGAATTCATTATTTGATAAACTTCATGTGGCTGTGTTGTCTATGAAAAATAAGCCGGTATCGTCTTTTTTATTATAACAAAAATGACCAATGATCTTCGAACAAGTACGCAAGTACGTACATACGTACCTATCAGTATAAATACACTAGAATTTCGAGCTTTCTTCCTCTCTTTAAATTCTAAAGATGTTGCCACGTATCCTCTATGAAGAGTTTTCAAGTCACAGCACGTTGAAGAGGCTTTGATGATGATTGGACTTATCATTAAATAGACACTTGTCATTTGCATGAATGAGGCTTTGCCAATATCTGTTGTTCAACAATAAGCCACACTTCCAATCAAATGAACGTTCTTTATGGGGACAAGTATAAACAAGTAACTACATGTCAGATCTCTTGAATTTCAATAAGGAAAATTCATTGTATTTTAAACTAAAATAGGCATTTTTATTTTCATATTAATGCATCTAAAAATAGTTTATTATATATTCGATTAGTTATTTCTATTACTGTTACCGTTATTGATTAATGAACATAATGTTATATTGTTAAATTATCCTGAAAACTTTATAAATTTCCATAAGTCGATCATTGATACTTTTGGATTATGCGTTTATGTAAATCTTGTATAATTTTGATATATTAAAAATATTCGAGAAGCGCGTGTGGTGTCGCGTGAGCGATGAATTGACACGAAATATATGATTACGTTTTATGGAAATCTCAAATTTAACATTTTTCCGTGTTCCTGCTAAAAATACAAATTTCAAGAAAGTTGACCTGAATCATTCTAATTCTTATAATTTTTTTCGATTCTTAATTTGAATTCGTTAACTCATATATTACTTATTTCCTATAAAGAAGACCGCTTGTGGCTTACCTGCCTTATGATTTTTATGTAATATTGAAATATTATATCTGTCATTTACACCATCGTGATTTCCATTCTTTATCTTGATCCATTTTCCAAGTTACATAACTTTCAAAATAAATATAATTCAAGATTCTTATGTTTTAGGTGGATATAAATCGTTCATTTATAAGTGTCTATTGTTGCGGCTGATGCTTGGCTGACGCTGAAATTTAGGGTCCCCATTTAATTCTATAACACCTACTAAAATTCACATATATACTACTTTTTTTACTAACAACACTAACCCTAAACCCAACCTAACCCTAAAAAAAACCCCCAACGAAAGGCCCAAAAAATTTTAAAATTTCATATTAAAATAGGTCAAAATTTCAGCATCAGAATCAGCCGCGACATTTATTTTTTCATGCATCGATATACTAAAAATACAAAGATCTAATAATTCATTCCAATAAAGATATACAGTTCTATTTTAAACATTCGGTTATTCTTTATTCTTATCTGTCATCTTTTCGTACAAAATTAAGGGTTAAACAACGACTTGCTATTTAATCATCTTTGATCTTCGTGATCCCCATGATTTGTATCCTATACGGGACGCAAACTCAAAGTAATTGCTTGCGTACCATGACCTTAACGAGGCACCTCTCCTAGATGGATGACATGTTAATTCCTTATGACCGATATTATGCTCTCATTAGAGCTAACCCAAAGGTTACGTGCGTACGTACGTGCGTACGTACGTACGTAAGTATGTACTGTACGTACAGTACGTACATACATCTGTTATCAGTTTTGTCATGTGATCCGTTTAACCGCAGTAATTACTGGTATAGAACCTTCTACGGCGATCATCTATTCCATAAAAAAAAATTTTTTTTTTGAATCGAGCAACTTCACTCTTTTTTAAGAGATCAAAAAACTCCCCCATCTTTAAAAATTTTTTATAATCTTATATTTAGTTCAATGTTGATATTTACAAAAAATAGTTTCAAAGTAGAAAATTTTCCCATAAAAGATACGAATCATCAAAATAATCGATCAATTTTTCAACCAAGGTAAAAAAATGTCGACTAAATTGGATTTTTTTTATTAAAAAAATAAAAATAAAAATTCTGAATTTTGGTTTAAAATAAATAGTCAACGGAATGATAATAATAATAATTGGTTAATTAAACAATCGTTATATATGCAGATGTCTGAGGGACAAATGTTAAATTATGAAGAAATATTGAATCATCTTGCTAAATATGATGAATTAATAGAAGTTCGTGAAGAAGGTGCTGAAATTAAAGAATACTTGGATTCTTTAACTGAAGATCAAAGGTATCGTATTGTATGAATATGTTACTTATTAGTTTTAAGTTTATTTGTATCTTTAAATAGATTTTCACTACTTGCTCTTATTTTTTATTTTGTCATTATAGGCAAGAATTTTACCCAACTGTTGATGAATACTTACGGAAGTTACAATCTGAAGAAAAAGTAAAAGACCAAGATACCGAAATGGATGATGAGATTGCTGACAATAAAACTGAGGAACAACTAAAAAATAAGGTACTAATTTATTACAATGCACGATTTAGCTTATCCGTTTTTAGTTTTTAAAATTTCAATTTTTTTTTAATTACACTCGATTAGTCAAGGGAAAAAAGTTATGAAAGGCCAGGATTTGAAGGTCGTCATTTACCAAAATTAATACAAATGCTTGAACGTGGAACCACTGATAAACTACCAAAGAAATTCAAACGTAAATTAGGGAAAAGGCAAATAAATCCTAGAGCTAATTGTAACATCAGACAATATGTTGCAACTCATGGGTTTCAACCTTCTCCTATGCTTAACGAGGACGATGTATGAATCCTCAAATTTTGTTTTGTGTGTATTTTAATTTGATATCTTCGTTTTATCTAAAATCTATTTCTAAAAATTGTTAAGTTGGAGTCGTAGGTGGTGTATAGTTAGCATTAGGTTTTATTGTGTTTATTCTTGGCGTATTTGTGTGATTGCTTATTTCTTCGAATAGACAAAAAAAAAAAATAGCTAAATATAAATTTCTTCCAAAAAATTTAATAAATATCGTTTATTATTTGATAATTCTTTTTATAAATATACATCGCCTGATCTTTTAATTAAATGTTTGCGATATTATTTATTCAAGAAATTTGAAACTACGTCTTAGTCTGTTTTCTTTATATATATCTTTTAATTAATCAAGGTTGTCTTCAAACGTTTCCCTTCATAGTTTATAGAATGATCTAATTGGCTAAAATAATAAATCGTGATTACCTCTAATTGGCTGAACTTTAAATCCGCATTTGGGAATGATTGATTTTATATTATTAATATATCTCTACTACCATAGCCGGTTACTTGAAAAGCTTTTGAAATCAGTCTTAGACGAGATTTTTTTAAAAAAACAAAATAAATTAGATGCATCTTTATTATTATATTTATATCTGATTTGACAAATATTTTCTAATAGCATTTATTAATAATTTTTGTTTTGAAACAAATTAATTTTTTTTTTTTGGTATTAAGGTGAGGCCTTGCTTGTATCTTTATTGGATAATTTATATTAGTAATTACATAATAAATATATAAAACTTAATTTGTATAATAACAAATAAATATAAATTATATGCAAGAATAAAAGCTTAGACAAAATATCTATTTAGACAAATTATCTGCAACCTAAATCTACTAAAGTGGCTAAGACTCAAAAACTTTATACAAATCTAGATGAGTTCTGGATAAGTATAAAGTTTTATAGAAGTTCTATAAGAAATGTAAGAGATAGATTATTTGTAGTATAATATTAATTCAAAATAAGTTAATAAGATATAAATATGTTAAAGTTAGAATAATTGTAATAAAGTTAAAAAGAAAAGAATATTGTAAATCAAATAGTAATATAATAAAAATAAAAGAAAAGAAAATTATGTACTATATACTGCCGTAAATAAGCATCTTCTTTGGTCATAATAAGAGGTGCTTATTCATAGCAGTATTTGAAAAAACTTAATCAACTCTTCTGAAAGTAAATTTGATATTATGTAAACCTTTTCTAGCTCTAAGTAAACATGTTCTCAGATCATGCTAATTCCAGCAATAGTAAGAACATCAAAATTGGTCAAGTAAGTTATTAGCAATAGCTTTTCAAAGTTTGAAAACATTTATTAATATCTAAAATTTGTGTAAACAAACAATTTTAAACCAATTTTGATGTTCTTACCACTATTAGAATTGTATTAATCTAGTGAACAAGGTTACTTAGAATTAGAAAGTAGTGTTACTTAATAACAAACTTATTTTTAGAAGACTTTTTATTTGTTTATTTTTTCTTAAAATGTTTAATCTAAATGCACCTGAAAAATATATACCGGGTTGGGTTCGGATGATGCAATTTACTTATTTGCATTAGTAATACAACCCAAAAAAGAAAATCACATTTGTAAATAAACTAAGAAAGTTTAGGATTAGGATGTTAGGGTTAGCATTAGGGTTAGTGTTAGGGTTGTGAGCTTTTAGTGATAATTTGAGTTTTTATATATAAAATTTCATTCCTGTTATTTTTTATTAGTCTATAAAAGTCAATTTAAACACTGCAGTACAGGACAGCATAAAGCATCTACTATTTATTAATAAAAGCTTTAAATTGTTATAACTTTTTAAAACAAGTTAAATTAAAAAACTCTCTAACAAAGTAATAGATTTTTAGCTAAACTACATTTTTGTCAAAGAAATTTTTTTTATTTTTTGTTTTAAGAAAGTTATAAGAAATTTTTTTTTTTTTTTGTTCAAATTCGGCAATCATGCCACAACTTTATTAGGCTTTGTACAATTCTTATAGAACGGTAAAATTTTACAAAGAAGATTTATTGGTGAGTGATAAACTCTGAACAAGTCGGCAGATAGCATATGAAAACTATCTCTAAACGACAAGTGCCATACCCAAGGTACACTCTAAGTCATCTAAATTATGAGTTGTAACTCACTTAGTTACCCCAATTGGCACCTATGTGCGACCTGCTATAGTAGGTTTCTCCTCCATCTGGCCCCTCCTAAATTCAGATATTGACCGGCTTTCAACAGATAGTACCTACTGCCCGTTATGACTACTTCCTCTTCTTTCAAGCTTCTTCCACCTAAGCTCGACTAAATCATTAACCCTTATTTATATATAAAAAAAAAAATTTAAAGCCATGTTTACAAAAAACCTAAACATCTTAGAAAAAAAAAAACCTCATGGTAGAAAAAAAAACAAAAAAGAAACAAAATTCTAAAGTAGTCTAACATAAATTGAACAGAGATAAAAAAAACGAAAAAAGGGAAGGTAGCTATGACAGGCACCTTGGTAATAAAAATTATATAATAACTGTAACTAATTATTATATCTCGTTATAAAACGTTCGTCTTATTTTTAGAACTCGTTTCGCACACTGACTCAATTCGGGTATCTCTTAAACAAGGGTGCTGTATTCATCTCTGTACCATAGTGCCACATTTGTAAATCAACAAATACGTGGTTGCTTTCTACTGAGTCTATCCCGATTTGATAGAAGTAAACAATACCGATCTTTTGGAGAGGGTAAGCCAAAATGCCTATTTTTTTCAAAAATTATGGTAAGAATGGCAAACAGCGAGAGAAAGGTAAAAAACCAATAGGAGAGCACCAAAGGAATATAAGTTTTCTTTATTTCGATTAAACCCTCTGCCTATGACTTGCACAGTATTTACTTTTTTCGATGAGTAATAAACTCTGAGCTTGTCGGCAGGTAGCATATAAGAACTACTTCTAAACGACAAATGTCATGTTGCAAGAAACAATGAGTAATAAACTCTGAAACAAGTTGGCAGGTAGCATATGAAAACTACTTCTAAACGACAAGAGCTGTCCTGCAAGCCATTTTCTCATGTCTCATGATTTAAACATCAATATTTTATTGAGGTGCCCCAACATCTAGTGTTTTTTTTTTGTAAAAATTTTTTGGGAAGTGGTGGTCCAGATGATCGTTGGAAAGAGTTGTTTTTCGAAAGTTATAAGAAATTAAAGTTTATAATGGTTTAAAAAATTGGCATTTAATATAAAAAAAAAGAAAATATATATATTTAATTAGCCAATCAGAATTATTTATACAAAAACTAGCCAATCAAAATTGACTATATAAGGGGGTTTCTAGAAATCAGCTGATTTATCTTTATTAATAGGCCAGACCCACCCACCCACACCTGACATCCCTATTAGCCAATTAAATTTCATATTTATTTTAAATTTATATAATAATATATATATAAACATTAATAATAAATATCTTTTGATCTACTAATCCAATTTTGATAATTTAACTACCAAAATGATCTCTACAGAGTGGGGATTCCAACAAGCCCAACTTTATCAAAATCCAATTACATAATCACAAGATCAGAATAGATTTGTATATTATTATTTATACTATACTATAGTAATATATATAGCATATACAGTATAATAGTATACAAATCTAAATCGATCTCAGAATCTAGTGATTGGATTTTGATAATTTTGGGCTTGTTAGAATCCCCACTTTGTGGATATTAAATATTAAATATTAATAGTAAATATCTTTTGATCTACTGGGCCAATTTTGATGATTTAACTGCCAAAATAATTTCCACAGAGTGGAGATTACAACAAGCCCAAGATTATTAAAATCTAATTACTAGATCCTGAGGTCGATCTAGATTTGTATACTATTATGTATATACTATACAGTATATATATGTACTACTATAAATAATAATATACAAATCTATTTCGATCTCAGGATCTTGTAATTGGATTTTGATAAGGTTGAACTTGTTGGAATCCCCACTCTGTGGAGATTATTTTGGTAGTTAAATCATCAAAATTGAATCAGTAGATCAAAAGTTATTTATCATTGAAGATTAATATTAAATTTATAATTTGGGCCAAAAAGTTTTTTTTTTAATTTTGGCCAGAACCTGATAATTCCGGCCGGAATTACACCTGACACCCCAGCTGACCCACCTACCCACCCCAAAATCAGCTGATTTCTGGAAGCTCTCTAAGCTCCAAAATTGGCACTTTATAATATAGATTGGATGTTTTATGGTGTCTCACACTGTAGTTTTTGAGTATTTTCTCTTTTTTGATGTTTTTCTTCACTTTGCTCATGTGTCAAGCTAATCTGAGATCATCATATTTTACGTTTTTCGATTGGCCATTTCCTTTTTAGAGGTTTGTATTACTAGCACAAATAAGTGAATATCAGATGATGATCTGGATAATAGTCTAGCAAATGTTTTTGAATTTTTGCTTTTTTTTTTTACTAAAACTTTATTTTTCAATTATCCCTTAAACTGTTCAGCATGCAATTTTGCCTGCTAGAATTATTTTGAACATATTTCTTTAAAATTACTAAAAATTTTATTAAGAATAAGTATTTTTATTATTAAGCTAAAATAAAAATTTGACATATTGTTAATTGATATTTATTAAAATTTTAATTATACAGTCAACCCTCCCCAAACTGATCCTGTCAAAACCGATAACCTGCTATAATCAGTTAAAAATCGATCTACTATACCTGTTCCATAATTGATACCCGATAACCTGTCTTTTTTAATATTTGGTAGTCTATTTATCCAAGTTCCCAATAGTGTCACACGAATATATCCAATCAAATCGCATAAAACTTACTATTTTCATGTGACATATTCGCATAATTCGGCAAAAATTCGCACTCATATCACGTGACTAAAACTTATTTGTATTTTGGAAACATAAATTCTGAAAAGTTACGATGTAGAAAATAAATGAATCTAAATTACGAGCATAGTCGAAGTAAAATTTGCAGAAGTGTCTAAAAAATTCCGAAGAATAGAACTAATAAAATTTTTAAATCTGATACTCTCCCAAATCTAATATAAAACCTGTCCACTATGTATACCAATTTGGGGAGGGTCGACTGTATATATATCTATAATCTATAATCTATAACTATATACTAAAAATATTCAAAACTTCTAATAATGAAATCACATTTTTCAAAAAACATTTTATTACAAGAAGAGACCTTACAAGCCGGCACTTGATATACTAGACAGTAAGACAGCACCTTTCGTTTAGAAGTAGTTCTTATATGCTACTTGCTGACAGGCTTAGTTTATCACTCACTGCAAAGTCTCGGCACTTGTTGTTTAAAAGTAGTTCTCATACGCTACTTGCTAACAAGCCCAGAGTTTATCACTTACCGAAAAAATATTAAGCAGATGTTGGGTAGTGGGTCTTGACTGTAGAAAAGAAAACTCACACTCCTTTAAATTGGTTTGAAGCTCAAGTGGTTTCTCTTTACCTCTTATCGTTTTTCTGTCAGTCTTCAAAATTTTTTTATAAAAAGTGAGGAATTGGCTTACCTCTCCAAAAGATTAGCATTGTTTACTTACCAAATCCAGACAGACCAGTAGATAGCAACCACGTGTTTGGGGATGAATATATTACACAGACCCTGAAACGAGTCCTAGTCAAAAAAGAAATCTCTAGTAGCGGTAGCAAGTGGCTTGAGACATGAATACCCGAGTGACGGCACCTTTAGCTTAAATAAAGTTGTAGAGGTGATAGTTTTAAGTCAAATGGTGGTTAGATTATCAAAATTAGCCCAGTGGTTCTTGAGATATCTTGGGTTAAAGACGCAAACATCAAAGTTACTATTACACAAAGTATTGGCCTTATGTTTAAATCTTTAATCTCACATATCTTGATAACTATTAGCCCAATTTTCCTCTCTACAACTTTATTTAGAGCTTAAAGATACATTATCTTTACTTAATAACTTCTTGTATAAACTTAAAGAAACTATAATTGAACCTACTTCGGGTTTAATGTAACCTACTTTGGGATCAAAATATACAAAAAAATAGTTTTTTGTAATTATTTTGACAACTAGCAGTTCAATTTAGATAAATTTTTTTTTAAATAAAAGCTCTTAGTGAGTTACATTTAAAAAAAAGAGTTTATTTAATTCTAATTACTAGATTCTAAAATATTTAAGAAACAATAAATTTTTGGTTTTAATAAATTAAATTAAAA
>CAJVPY010004182.1:0-12961 GCA_910591965.1 Dentiscutata erythropus | reverse complement strand
GTCTCACACTCTCGGAATTCGTATTCGTGGCTCCGAATTCAATCTTGTGACAGAAAATCGTTACTTTAATAAGACTTACTTATGATAAGATGATCTTCAATCATAATAAAGCCCGCTATGCTGGTTTAGAGGCATATTTTTATTTTATTAATTTTTTATTACTTGCAGAATTGTTTTCTATTTGTGGTCAAATCGTAGATCATATGATTCGTGTGATACTATCGGACCAAGTTGATCCCGCTCTTATCAAACAGTCATTTAAATGCTGTGGTGTTTCTACCACTCAAGATGGGTCTGAAGAAGATTTTATGTTCAATTATAATTGAGTAAAAAATCCAGATAGTCAAAATAAGAATAGAAATTCAATGTATATCAATGTAGATGATGTAAGTGATAGTAAAAGTGTTGTTGATTTAACTTGTAATGATGATAGTGATAGCAGAGATGATAGCTTGAATAAAGATAGAGACGAAGACGAAAACCAAAATAATAATGACCTGAATAAGAATAAGAATGGGGATGAAAATGATTGGGACAAGGATGGGAATGAAAATGAAGACAGTTGGAATATAGACAACAATGAAGATAGTTTGAATGAAAGCAGTTCTAGTAATTCGAATCAGCCATTTAAACTGGATGAAAATTATGAAGAGGATATATATTATAATGATGAAATAGCCGATTATACTAATGTCTGGGATTAAGTAAAGAATCTTCCAGTGTAAGTTAATTCAACAAAAAAATGCATAAGTTAACTAGAAAAATCAACTAATATTAAACCTTCAAATTTTAGTAAATCATGAGGTAATTTGTTGCATGGCATGCAAATATGAAGAACTTGAAGATTTAAATAAATAATTAGAAATTGAAGTAATTGTAATTCATTTGCAAATAAATAATTATGGATATTAAGAAATAAAATAAATAACTACCGGTATTTGCATTTTGTAGTCTTAATAAAATTAGCAATGCATTTCATTAAACAATCATGAATAAGCATAATATTTAAGTGTAATGACAATTTATACGTAGCTTTAAAATTTTCATTGAATTATAGCTTTAAAATTTTCATTAAATTATGGGAATTATAGCTTTAAAATTTTCGTTAAATTATAGGAGAATTTACACAAAACCCTAATGTTCGTTTTGCTATAAGATCACTCGCCTTATATGAAATTGCAATTAAAAAAATAATATGCAGCTATCAAGTTTTATTTGTAATGAGCATTTATTTGTGTTATGTATAGCATAGAGGTGTCATTTATATGAATGCATAAATTTATTTCTGCCTGCGCCTTCGATTACCAGTTTGTATATTACGTTTGACATAACAATAATATTTATGATTATTTTATAAGTACCGTAATTAGAAAATCTAGACGAAAGAAATTTATTAATAGATAAGTGCCTTGTAGTCATATGCCATATTTATACTCATATATTTCTTTCTATAGACCCGGGTCTTTTAATACTTCTTTCTTATAATATACCTGGGTCTTATACATTTTATACTTATATATTTCTTTCTATAGACCTGAGTCTTTTAATACTTCTTTCTTATAGTATACCCGGGTCTTATACATTTTACCAAAGTCTTGACCTATATTATAGACCTGGGTATACTACCCGGTGGATCTACTATTTTGGGGGGTCTTGTATGTAGCACTTTACGGTACTTTAGTCTTCGCGATTATATGTTTTCTTCTTTATTTATAAAGAAGAAAATATATAGTTGCGAGGACTAAAGTACTTATATCTCGCGGTCCACAGGGCCGATTTTTAATGGTTTAACCTCGATTTTGATCACAAGAAACTCCTCTACAACTTTATTTAAAGCTTGAAAAGATGTTTATTTAGTAAAGAAAAAAGTTTTCCTTTGGGAAACTCCAGATTCCAAAAAAGGCAAAATTTAATAGTAAATTTCTCCACAATTTACTAATTAATTTCACTGGTTCTTATGTGGATCATGAATTAAGCATTATAAAATATCATGTATATAATTAATATATAATTTCAAGTTAATTATATAAATAAAGAAAAACTTAATTAATAAATTGATATTTTAAAAAGCTGAAGGCTTTTAATTAATATTCTAAAACCCATTAATGAATATTCATGATCTAATAGGTATACTATAGCGAAAGTGATAAGGAAAATATGAATAGTGAAATGGCTAGTGAAATAGCTAGTGAGGATGAAAAGGATAATATGAATTAAATCTTTAATTTTTAAATGAAAAAAAACTAATATTCTTTTTAAAATAAACTTTAAATAGCAATAATGAATGAAACTGTATATTAATATATGTAAGTAACTAGTTAATTTAACTTGAATTTAACTAGTTTTTAATAACTGGTTATATAAATTTTATAACTAGTTTCATGTAACTAGTTAAAACTAGTTTATGTAGTTAACTGCCAATTTGTAATTGATATAGTTAGTTTTTAACGAGTCAACATCTCTAATCAGCACGAATAAGAACCTAATAATAAATACATAGGTTATAAATAATATTGACTGAATCGACCTGAATAAAAGATTGTTTATCGACCAAATCGGTACGGACTAAAAAGTGCATACATTGTTTTCGAATACTTTGATTAGCAAAATTATTTTATACTTACCGGTTAAATTTATAACCTAAATAAGTGACTTAATGTAGAATGGCGGATAATTTATAATCTTCTCGAGATAGAATAACTTAAAGAGCAGCAAAAATTTTTTAGACATATTTTAGACTATACTTACAGACTAATTTAATATAAATATAAAGAAATGGCTTATTTTAAATACACCCACTCTTATGATCATTACCGACTAAATCAATGAAATAAGAAACCAAATTAAAAGTGAATAAGTACTATTTATTTTTCGCAGCGGCGGGTAAGTGCTCTCATATAGCCGGAGATATTACCCCGCAGTGAAATTTGTAGGATGTCTTGATGGTGGCATCTTTATAAAATACGTATTGATATACACGGGCCCAAAGCATAAATATCCGATACCAATAGTTAACTATTTATGCCAAAAATCTAATCTCTATTGGCATATATCAAAAAAAATATCAGAAGCATATCAGGTAAAAAATAAATATTGGGTATCTGATATGCAAATAGTTAGCAATAATTAACTATCGGGTATCGGATATTTATGCTTTGAACTGTAATACTCTTGCTATACAGATTTGATCATCGTGATAAAACCAGTACAGTAAATGCTATAAAATTTTCAAATTTATGACCATCACTGATCTTTTATACGCGTTGGATTGGGTTTCGGATCTTCAAGCATGTTTACAAACTTTCAGACCGGACTCAAACCAAACCAAAAATTTTGATATTCGAACACGGACCGAACTGAGCTTTAAAATAGTTTGAGTTCGAGTCCGGTTTGAATTTCAAATTGGACTCATAGGGTCTAATTGATTTTTGTAGACCTACCCATGATTATTAGCCAATCAAATTCATAGCTTTATTACAATATTGATATTAACTATTAACGAAAAACTAATACTCTAAACCATATAAATAAGTTACCCGGGCAATTGGTTTGCATTAGCCAATCAGACGAATTTCTGCCTATGAATGGACTTGCCTAAAGTCCGGCCTCACTTCGGGTCCGTCGGAGCCTTACCCCCTATACTCTATTAAAATTAATAAAGAGTAATACTGTATATGTTATCCTCATAAAGGGAGTTGTAAAAAAGAAAAAAGAAAAGGAACCAAAAACTATCTATTTTTAATACCAGTTCCAGTAAACTTTAGGCTTATAACCATTTTTATGCATCCAGTTCTAGCTAACAAACTTCATGTTTAAAAAAAAATTATTTAATAGATAAAATTATTTAATACAGTAATAAAGAATAGTATAATAAAAAAAAAATGCTGATCGATCTACTAGTAGCAAAAAAGCTTAGAAATTATTTTATTATCTACTCATTAATGTATGGTTGAGAAAGGCTCAAATATTCGTTTTGGTCAATATGATTGCACCTTATTTAGTAACGATCGTTAGTAGGATTTCCATGACTTTTCAAAAAAAAAAAAAAAATCTTTTTTTTATATTAGAACGATAGTATAAAAAACTAAAACTATACATTGATTTCAAGCTTATAACTTAGCAGGCTCGGCTTCTAAATCTGATTAGCAATATACGTGTGTGATCTGTAAATAAATTTAGTTACGTTATTATTTTATCTCATTTTTCAAAGTTATAAACTTTAAAACTCGAAGCTTATCTTTCCATTACCCGTATATCATACCCGTATATCTTGATTAAAGCTTTTAACAGGTAAAATTTCTACTTAATTTATAGAATCGATTTAACTGTAATTTTAATCTTATATACCTTTTTATTTATAATCGCAGGCTTTAGATTTTTACTATTACAAGATATTTTTTACCGTGCTTACTTTATTTATGCTAATACAGTAAATATTATTTACGATTAATCAATGCATTTAAGGTACGTATTCAAATTCATTGATATTTATGACTCATTGGCATTAATTCACGAATAAGCATGATTATTTTTTAATCGGTGTATTACAGCTGTTTTCATAAATTCTGGGACACCTAAAAATTTTCTCGTTTCCCGGAATCTTTTCGGTTTCGTCCGGTAAAGTACCTAACTCTCCGGAAACTACATCGCTGTCTCCGGACTGAAGGTTCGAAAATAGCGATGTAGTTTCCAGAGAGTTAGGTAATTTACCGTACGAAACCGAAAAGATTCCGGGAAACGAGAAAAATTTTAGATGTCCCAGAATTTATGAAAACAGCTGTAATAGCTGTCGGTGAAATGAGTGTCAGTGAAATAGGATGCCGGTGAAATGAGATGTCGAGAAAGTGGATGTCGGAGAAATGGATTCGGGGAAGTGGGTTGTCGAGGAAATGGGTTGTCGGGTAAGTGGGTTGTCGTGGAGGTGGGATGTCAGCGAAATGGCTGTCGGCGAAATTGGTGTCGGCGAAAGAGTTGTCGGTAAAATTGGGATATACCGTGTAGGATTAAGGTATGAATATTTAACATTACATAATATTTTTTTATTTGTTCGCTCATTCACGCGGATTAGTTGGTAACATGACAATTGTTTATTTATTCTGTAATTGATGGATTTAGAATAAAGTATTCAAGTTTACTGTTAAATAATACATCAGGTTCGTTTATTTAGCAGTAATTATAAAGATCATTTATTAATTTAAATAAAGTATTCGTGTTGAAATAATATTCATACTATATTAACAAATAATAAAAAATTTTGATTCAAATTTATAAATTAAAAAATTGCTCTATTTAAAATTATGTATTTAAAAACTTTATTAAAAATTACAGTATATAGTTATTAAAAATTTAATTTAAAAATACACATATAAATTTATTAATAAATCTGATAGCTTCTAATAAATCGATCAACTTATTGGATTAATGTAATTCCTAATGAATCGTCGGTATTGTCCCTGATGGAATAAAAAAAAAAGGACCGTTCCCGATAGGGGTCTAAAAATTATGCTACTATCAAGTAAAATACGGCGCAGAAATCTGACAGTCCCGATATTAATGTTAAATCCGATTGCAAATTCAATATGTAATATACAATTCAAAAAAAATAAAACGAACCAGTATGGCAATTAGCTTTCTACTTGAGTAGAACTTTCCAGTACAAATATCCTAAAAGTGTTCATGTTTAGGTAATGTCGAGATCAACGTTATGGATTAGTCACAAATCATGACCTGAGTATTCCCATTATAAATAAGTATTGTTGTGAGAAATCTGCATCGAGGTTTCTATTAGGAATGGTACATACAGTGAATCGTTTTTTTTTCACTCTATCGGGAGCAGTACCGACACTCAATCAGGAATTGGATTTTTGCGACCAATGTTATTAAAGTAAAATTAATAAATGTTCACGTACCGGAATGTCTTCATAAATCTAAACATCTTATGCCAAATGCTTTATAAACCTGAATGGCTTATTTTAAATATTTCATCAGTCAAATAGCTTACTTTAAGTGATTCAGCAACCTCGAAGAATTTAATCCAAATACGATTTCAAACATATACTTCATAAATCTGAATTGCTTGCCTTAGTGCTTTATAAATCTAATTAGGTTATATCAAATGCTTCATAAATTCGAATAGCTTATTCTAAATAATAAATACTTGTGTATTAGAAACCTAAATAGCTTATTTCAATACTTTGATTCATAAAATTCAGCAGAAAATTACTTAGCTGCTTTTTGACTGTCGTAAATCAGCGTATATAAGGCCCTCACGATAATAATTCCATTTATTATATCTAAGTGCGAACTACGGGATCAAGTTTGCATGTTTTTTAAAAGTTTTCTCTTAATTATATACTCTCAACTACAGAACAGTGTACTAGATCCGGGCCTTGCACACCGTGATTGCATTCGTCATTTTTATAATTCGTAGATCTTGCCTGATACTCTTAACTAACCATGCGAAAATACATAAAAGACCTCTCATTCTTGGCTTCTAGTAATCAAACAAAAAGGTCGCCTGAAATACCACTTAATCAGCAAATTTTTTTATTATACACTAAAAAATTTTAAGGAAAAACTCTACCTTTAGGTCTCATTTACCTTTTTAAAGACGGTTTGTTGTAAGGGATTTAATTGGGATGATCGAAAGTAGACATTTTACAACCAATTTTGTAATTTCAAAATTCGTAGATCACCCTAAAAATTTATTATTGGCGGGTATAATCATGAGTTCTAGATTATGTATTATATTGATATCGATGTAGTATCGGTATGTTTTATTAAAATACGTATAATAAATACAAAAAATAAAATAAAATAATGATTTTTCTAGACTGACTGTACTATTTGACATCGATATCAATATCAATATAATACATAATCTAGAACTCGTGATTACCCGCTACCCATCCCGATAATAATTTTTAGGGTGGTCCACGAATTTTGAAAGTAGCTGTAAACTAACTATATATAAAATTTTATGAAACCTTCAAAAGAAAAGGGCGTAAAAAAAAGTGACAGAGCCAATCAAATTTCGCTGATTATTCTAGAACTCTAAATTCCAAATTTGAACGGTGTTTTGAGTCCATATGTCTGTATGTTTAGAGATGACGAGGAAACACTGCCTCTATACAAGATAAAATAATAAATATCTACACAAGCTATAAAAGAAAAAGTGCCATCACTATTTGTTGAAACGTTTGAGTATTAGTTAAGGATCGGTTTATTATTGAACGATCTGGGCAAGGGTAAATTTTTGGATGCTATTTTTTTTCTTTTTTTTTTAGAAAAACAGCCTTTTAAACTTTCAACTAATGATTAAAATATATATACATTGTAATATTCTATATATTAATTATGGATGTTTTAAAAGACTGTTTTTGTAAGAACCAAATCTGCTCACGTTGAATTTTTTATAACTGAACATTTTTAATATTATATACTAGTGTATTCGCATTGACGGTTTTGAAGGTTTTTAAATATAAATATATTTGTAATTTTATCATATAGCGACATTTTCATTAAATACTCGTAAATCTGTTGCAAAAAAATAGGTTTTAAATCACAATAGCTACAGTAGTTAGGCGAAACTTTCTATGTGATGACAAAAGACGGAAACGACAAAGAAAGTCACCGCCACAATTCCTCATGCATTTTTTATGCCTAAATAAGGCATAAATCGTTATATTGGAGTCAGTTAAAGGTTGGTGTTCATATGTTCTTAGCGTTATGGTGCCAGAAATCTCAATTATTGCCAGGGCTGGTAGTGTTTATATTTTAAATCGTTTCCAACTTCAGTCGCGACAATTATTTAGTTGAGGTTTTCTGCACCATCTGAGTGTGTTTTCATTACTCTCAATATTAAGAGTGTGGAACATTAACGAGAGTAGTAAACAAGTGCTACGCCTCATCTTTACGAGGGTGGGGAAGAAGAGCGTCCAGGCAAAGAGCTTCTGCGGCGTGCACAAAAGTGGGTGCTATGCCCCATCTTTACGAGGGTGGGGAAGAAGAGCGTCCAGACAAAGAGCTTCTGCGGCGTGCATGTCACTTTTCTATTGGGTTCTTTGATGCTACTGATTCCAAAAGAGGATCAGTTATGTACATCTTTAGTCTTTAAAAGAACCTTACTCACAATTATTTTTTTTTTTTTGCATAATATTATAGATGTGTACTCGAAATTAAATTTTTTTAACAAGGCGGAACAACAGGTTCAAGCAATTATAAATGCTTCAAGCCAGATGAATATAATTCAGAATAGATTTATTGATAAGAGTAAGAAACGCAAATATGATTTGCAACCTGATAAATTGAGACCAAGCAATTCTTTTAATTTAATGTTCCGAAATATAAATGATCATAATAATGAATTACACACTCACATCATATTTTATGAGGGAAGGGAATTCGCAATAGAAATAATAATGATAAAACCCTTAACCTCGTTCCACCAGGACCATTCCACCGGAGAACGCTGCATCTCAAGATAATGAAGCCTTGTATGAATTTCACACGATGCAAGTAAAACGTGTGCATGATGAAGTTGCGCAAAATGATGAAGCTTATCGAAATAAGCTGGTAATTCGCGGAAGTGTTCAGTTCCAGTTGCTAAATATATTAATCCCAACCCACTTAGTAAGTTATAAAGAATAATTTGTTAGAATTTAAAAAGATAAATTTGCATTAACTAACTAAAATTTATTTTAATCCAGAGCATTTTGCTGATACTGAGGTTAATGGGCATATCAACTTTTATATTGCCCCAGAAAAAACCATTCATGATTTAAGTCAAAAGATCATAGAAGATCTTTGCAACCGTAACTTCTCTAGGAAGGGTTATACAAGAGAACATAACCCTAACTGCATTTTACATTTTTAGAAGGGCATCACCAAAGTGGAAAACCCACTTTGATTACTGCTAAAAGAAGGAGAATCAAAATTTTGGAAATCTGTTTGCAAATCGCTTACAGCTGTTTTCATAAATTTTGGAAACTGTCGGTTCGATAAGTTTTTGTGCAGTGATAAACTTCTCGGGTTTCTGATTTCGAATTAAATTATTTATTTCGAAACCAATTATTCATAAATCTTATTTAATTTGATTTGTAAGCTTATTTATATAATAGCAATAATAATTAACACTTTATGATCGTGAATTTTCTCTCGAAACTTGATAAAATGTCTTATATTCTGATCAACAATTACATATTAAAGACGTATTGTAAAGAGTATTTTAGAAATATTAATAGAAGAATATTCTAATAATACTCATAATAAAAATATAATTAATATTCTCAAAAAGAAATCGATGAACTGTTACAAACAATTGAATTAGATCGATATCTTATGATTTTTTTCATGTTCTTTTCTTTAGTGTTTGTTTAAAAGTTTTTGGGAGGCATATTATTTTATTAAATATTAATAATTCGAAAATAATTATGTAATATCATTTAAGAGTTTTTTAAAAAATGTAACCGATAATTTGTAGTTCTTTATTAATTTATTACGATAGTATCATTTAATAACAATACATTGTCAAAAAAAAAAGGGTACACATTTTATCTCCGGATAACTCCTATTTCATTTTCTGTTTTCAAATTCAAAACAGAAATAGGATATTTTGTACCTCTACTTATTTTGAAATAAGTTAATTATAAATCACCCTAATGAAACAAAACTTATCGAATCGGCAAATATTCATTTTGCCAGATTTTCCAGAATTTATGAAAACAGCTGTAAAGCATATTAATATCCGGATCCGTACGGTTAACCGGATATCCGGGTGTTTTCATAATTCCTAGGACACCTGATAAAATTTAGTCGTATGATTTTTCGGCCGATCCGATTAAGTTATTGATTTCGGTAATTTTTAATGTTGATATTATATACGTAATAACGATAACTATGATATCTACGTCACAAATTAAATTACATCGTTGGTCCGATTTCAAAAATTATCCCCCATATTTAATTGATATTAAACATATCAATATCCTTACTAAAAACATGTTCAATAAAATTTTCATAATCAATAGAATTAATAGAACCTTCTTGAATACAATACGATAAAAGACCATTAACACACAATGCACCTTCTATGGTGAATCGTCTTCCTCGAACAAAAAAATGTATTTTTTTGAGCAGCATTCCTGAAAAATTCCAGCCATAGCGTTATGATAGCGTTCTTCTGCCATAAGCAGTTTCATCTAAAAAAAAAAAACTCACTTGGTGTATATTGAGAGATTCGTAAAATGAAATTGGTTCTATCATCTTCATTTATTTCTTTTGCGCGTTGGAATCATTGTTATAAATTTATAAAATAAAAAATATTTATAAATATACGAAATATTACCTTTTTGTGTGTATATTCAGAGTCAGTACGGTATATAGCCCAACCAAAGTTCTATCTCGGATTGTAATTCATACAAGGTTTTTCGTTCATAAAGTTTTAAGATATTTTATATCGTTCATGTTTAGAGAGCGTGGTTTTCTTGAAAGCGACGGAAGTTTTTCAATACAGCAATATCTTTGAGAATGCACAAGTACCCGACTTATAGAAGACCCACTAACACCCAAGTGGTTTGCAATTTTTCGAATTGATAGGCCTTTAAAGTTTTTTTTTAATAATTTGCCAGTGAATGTGCTTTGAAAGTATCATATTTTTTTGAATTCAACAAGAGATACGCATAATCTTACTGTATATTAATTAAATTACGTATATTATTTCAATTTTTATTGAATTTATTATGCCGAAATAATAACTTAACCAGATCTGCCGAAAAGTCATTCGGCTAATTTTTTTATCAGGTGTCCCAGGAATTATGAAAACAGCTGTAAAAATGTTTTACGGATTGACATTACGGGATCAACTGTCTAATGGTTATTTTATTGACAGTTTGTGTATTACCATTATATATACTACAATAAATTTTTCTATTTAAACTTTCCATTTGTTGAACTGATTTCGTTTTTAACTTGATTCGGATAAATGATGTTTATCATTATAACGGTTTGCTTTATCAATAGGTATTAGTATTGCAAAATTATTTTACCATTTATTCGCACATATATAGCGGATAAATTTTCTATTTTAAAAATTTTTTCATATAGCGGGTCTGATTTATTATTTACTCGATTTAGCCGAGGAGCTTGTAGTGATAAAGCAATATTATTGCAAGATTATCCGCAGCTACCACTGTCATAAACAGTGCAAGGACCTTATGTTGATGGGTAAGCTCTGCAATTGCCGTAGGCAAGGACCTCGTGTTAATGAGTAGATTCCGTGACTGCGATAGCAATGCAGGGCCTATAGAATGTAACAATCGCGTTACTACTACTCGTTAGACGAGATAGTAACGGGATAGCAATATTCTGTTATGGTTGAATATTTGTTCATGTTTTGATATGGAACGTATAATGATAATTATAAGTTATTCACGAGTATTTTTCATTCGGTCTGCAGGTATGAAGTACGTTCATTAATCCATGTATTTGAAATTGGCTTTTTATAAACATTTATTATTTAATTCACTCATCGCATTAATCGTAAGTATAAAGAATTTTATTACCTTAAATATTTAGAATAACTTAGTCGAATTAGGAATATTTACTATTTAATTTTATTTCTGTCTGTGAATACTGTATAAGCAACGCTCATTAATTCAAGTATCTAAATGAGCTATTACAGTATCAATAAATTTAATTTTGTGAGTATAAAGAATTTTTAATATTTAAAATAGCTCATCGAGTTATGAATATTATGGAATTTGGCGAGAATAAGCAACATTTTATTAATCTAAATATTTAAATAAGTTATTCGAATTACAAATATTTACTACTATTTCATTTACTTTACAGCATTTAGCGAGTATTAAAAACATTACATTTAATTTCAATTGTTAAATTTTAAAAATACCCATTAATATAATTATTTAAAATAAACTACTCATATTTATTTGCTTTAATTTTGTGAGTATAAAGAATATTTATTAATTTAAGTTAGTTCATGACTGTTTAACATTTTTAAATTTATTATTATTTTTATTGAATATAATTTATCTTATGGCATTTAATCAGTGCTCAATTCACTTTATTCGTACAGATCACTCTTTCTGTTCCTGGTTTTGTGTGACACGTCACGCAGCAACCGTGTTTACCCAACATATGTACCCGGGTATTTCCCTAGTTCTAGATCTAGGGATATGACTCGATCATAAATTTATATGTAAAAACCGGGTTTTTACATATAAAATTTATGATCGGTCACATCTCTACCTAGTTCGCTGGGTACACTTGTGGAGGGATATATTGTATGGATATGAATATGTTTTATCATGTTTTCCCGGGTATAGAAGCATGATAGTACCATACTTAGGTACCCGGGTATAAGTCAAAAATTGGCTGTCAAACTCGTTACAGGGTACATTGCACGGGGTCTACATGTTGGGTAAATACTTATTTAAATATGTGATGAACTGCTTTCTGAATTTGCTTAAAGTATTCTTGAATATACATCCTATTGGCAATCAATGTATCTGACCTCATAATATCCTAGGTTATATGTATGATTATTTGAATATTCGAAAGTTTATCCGGATATCCGCAGCTAAAAACTGACAGTTATCCGGATGCAGCTTTTACAAAACGGTTACAGTAAAACGGGTAAAGTCAGACCCCTAAATGCAACCCCCTATGAATGCCTCCCTAAATGCACGTCTTCTCTTGGGCCCAACTAATATTACGCCTATAGATTTTTACCTCCCTAAATGCAATACCTCTCTAAGCGCACGTTTGGCTAAATTTTTACATATGGTCGCATTGCATTTAGAGAGGTCTGATCGTATCCGGATATTCGGTCCAAGCTCTAATTATTTGGCTTTGGAGATAAGAATTCATAGACAGAAATTCGTTTGATTGGCTGATGTAAATCAATTGCCCGGGTAACTTATTTATACACTTTAAAGTACTT
>CAJVPY010004181.1:0-12962 GCA_910591965.1 Dentiscutata erythropus | reverse complement strand
TTATCAAATGAAATAGTTTTGTCTTTGTCTAGTACTTTTAATTATTTTAGCACTCAATACATCTATCTGCATTTCTTGGAATAATACAATGAATAACCCTGTCATTTTAATATTGATAAAAGAAGTGAAATCTTAGTTCTTGATGTGATTTTTAAACCTTATATCCTAGTATCATAAATACTTATGTGTTTCTTTAAACTTTTAGCATGTGGTGGTGGCACTGGCTAGTGCCAACGGTTTTATTGCTGCCAGTATATATATATTTAATATCTTAGAATTAAATCCCTGATTCTTTTTTTTTGTGTTTATGCTTACATTCATATTATCTAAATAACTAAAGTAAAATATAGCTATTTAAAAAATTTATAAATAAATACTACTAAAATAATTTAAATTCTTATTTAATTGATCATATTTAACCTATTTTACATAATCAATAATTTAATAAATAAACAAAATAAATTGTCGCAATAATACAATATTTTAACTAAATTTATTACCTGTAGCAAAAACATTATATAAAAAAAAGCAAAGACTTTATAAGAGAATAAAATTATAAAAATAGAAAAATATTAAAAATAGAATAATAACAATCACAGGAATACCCACTTTAAAATACCAATATATAATACTGGAAGTAGTACAATATGTACTCCGAAAAACTCGGTTGGAAGTTTCAACGCCCATAACCTGTGAGTCCACCAATTAGGAGAGTATCTGTTATCAAGTCCTGCATGCATATTATTAACACTATATGTAATAAGGAAGGTTGTGCTTGAAATACGAACTGGGTTACAGCAGCATTACAAATAATGGCTTAAGATACGAACTCAGTAATGGCAGACAACATGTACTACACCAATCTGGAAGTAGCCGCGAGGTTACATTTGCCTGGTGCCCCCTAGTGGAATCTGTAACAGATACTGCACTGGAACCATATTGGGAGTATAAGGTTGTTAGTATGAGAAATGTGAGGAATATATTAGGGTTAGAATAGGATATTTAGCTAGTGGTACACAAAATCTAGATAATACATAAGTGGAATATGGATAGCTCTAGTAAGTATAGATCGTAGATAATTAGTCTAAGCTACTGTTTTATTAATTGTTGTATAAATGTATGTAATTGATATACGTATATATTTAATAAATAACATGAGGCAAGATTTCACCTTAAAAAAAAAAAAAAAAAAAAAAAAAAAAAAAAAAAAAAAAAAAAAAAAAAAAAAAAAAAAAAAAATTTAAAAAAAAAAAAAAAAAAAAAAAAAAAAAAAAAAAAAAAAAAAAAAAAAAAAAAAAAAAAAAAAAAAAAAAAATCTGATAGCTGACCCAATTTTCTGAATCCTAATTAAAATATGCACGCTCTTCCTGAATCCAGTGTTGCATATTTTGACTTTTCCGAGCATTTTTGACCTTATCCCATCCTGGGACGTCACAACTTTGTTCCATTGGTTTCTCAGTTTTTTAGTTTGAAAACTATATCAAAATAATAGAATATATGTAAAATTAAATTTTAATTATTTTTATTTAAGAGCTGAACTAAGATGCTTTAATAAATTTTGAATTATTGCCATTTTTTTTGAATTTATTATATATTGATATGCTAAAAACTTTATTACTACATTAAAAATTTTTTATAACTAAATAGCTTCAATTATAATCCATTCAAGTTTTGAGTCACTTGAAAATGACTCATAACCAAATAACTGTTAACAACAACGATGACAGACAATCTCAGGTTTAAATTTCCTTATTTCAATCATGCTTTAATGCACGTTAATCTGCATTATCATCGTAGCTATACATAAAGTCATAATTTTATTAAATTGGATATTAATGTTTGTCCTAAATAATAAACTGCATATATTCAGAAATTTTCACGTAATTTGAATGACTTTTTATTAATTTGCATTCGCAATACTAAAAATTTTTAATTATTTTTTTGTGAAAATAACATGTGAAAATGTAATAATACAGTAAAAGTTTTTCTAAAATTATATGAAATTTCTAAATATATGCAATCGATTAACTTAATGCATGAATAATCTTTACTTAGTAAAACTTTTAACTTTTATATAGATATGATAATCAATTATTATTTATAAAATTAGTTTTTATCTAAAAAAATCTCCAATTAAAAATTTAAGCTTTCGCTGACCTCCGATTGCGTGGTCACTTTGTAATATGCATGTTAATGACACCCGATGAATGACGAACCAATTTGTCGGATGACGAGTGACAAAATTTATGCCGAATGGGGATCTCTAATGTTTGATAGCTTTCAAAATTTATTACTACTCGATTTTTGATTTGTAAATTAAAAATTACGTAACAAATGGAAAATACTACCCGCCTTTAGCGTTAGGCGATTTCCTCTTATAGTAGTGTCTGCAAGATAATGCATAGCGATAAATGATAACTTATCGAATAAATAAATAAATAAAAATTAAATAAATTAAATGTGTTGTCAATCATTATTGATGTAATAAACTTTCGTCAATTTCCAAATAACGAATTGATGAAAGGCAAACTCATGGCGAATAACAATACTATGACAATTGATAGACTTAAAATTATTATTCTTTTCTTTATGTGAAGCTAATTTTTTATTTAGTATCTACCGGTTTCTCTTTTTTGACACATTTATCCAACATTACCTTATGAAATTGCATTAATCACTTGGAGGTATATATGATGTGTCAAATGAAGAAAACTACAGGGCTGTTAACGGGATGTTACACTCTAGAATATTAGGAGTATAAACCACACCATACCGGTGTGGTTTATAAGTTGCACCACTCTATATCGCTGTATAAGTTGAATACTTCAGAACTACTAAGATTACTCCGGATTAAAAATAATAAGCTTTGGCCAATGATAAACAGCTTAATAGATAATTAATATTATAACATTAGAATTTATTCTGTATATCAAAAAAATACAAACTATAGTTAGCATTATATTTTAAAAAACATATTATAAAATTTATTTCGGAGTAACTTTCTCCGGTAAAAATTATAGAGTTTAATCTGGAATAGTAACTCTGGCAAAATATTTCGTACCACTCTGAATAGGAATGTAAAAGTTAATTAGACCAGACTGATCCAGACCGGTCTGGTCTTAAGACTAAATGCAGATTCGAAATTCACGGTAATAAAAAAAAAAAAAAACTATCGCTTCAGATTTCATGCAATGTAAAGCTAAAAATTAATTTTTTGCATTATATGAGCTTATTAATTTTTTATGGAGTTAACACTTTAATAACGAACTGAGGATTTGTCAGTTAGAAAATTACTATGTCTTTCATATGAACCAATAAAACTTTATAATAAAATAACCAATTTTGAAAACATTTAAGATTTAGAAACCAATAGTCAATTATCAGGAATTTCATCAATCGTTAAGTTTCATTAATGCAACATCAATTGTACACAAGTTTCAATACGTATTACCACAGTTCTTCATGGTTAAGTCCGATATAGTGAAAACCTTAATTTGTACTTGCAGGTTTTCATTTTGCAATACACATATATTAAACGACCTTTAAAGTCAATGGTTAGTTAGTTGTCTTTTAGGTAATTTGACCAACAGTATTACCAGACTTACCGACTATTACACCTACAAATTTATTCACTCTCCTAGAGAACGACAAAATGACACAATGCGCATTCTCGTTCGTATTTTAGAAATGATCGGCTATTTCCGAATTTTATCCGAAACCGAATTTTATCCGAAAAAAAAAAATAGCCAGTCAGATTTTTTGACGCGTGCGCAAAGTGATGGAAACAGGAAAACAAAAAAAATACAAGAAAACAAGTGTTTGATACTAACTAAAGCAACAGATGAAAACCAACGTCCTAACTAAAATTATTATTATTCCCGTCTTTACTAATTGTTAATTACGGGGTTTTCGTTATTATTTTTTGGGCACAACTTAATTCAGACTCAATAAGGAAATAGCCTCGGCCGTTAATTAATCAAATGGGTAGATTTTTTCTCTTAGGCTCCTATCGGAGCCGAAAAAATTATTCCCTGCGAAGCGGGGAATAAATAGTACTTCTTATTTCACAAAAATTTGCTTTTTTATCACGCTGTCCCTTTTTTGTTTGTTTTACAGAAATATATTTGCTTAGGTTACTTAGGGGGTTCTATTAGGAAAAACATAACATTTATTATTTTTTTCGAAGAGAATTCATAACTACAATTTTATTCGTACATTTCTGTGATTTAATTATAAATTTTTATTGAATTTGGTTAGGTTATCATTATTCTAAATTACAGAAAGGATACGAATCAATTATGCGTACGATGAATACGCCTTGCCTATCTTTACATCTATCAATAAAGAAGTACTTACAGAAACTTAAATACAGCAACTGCATAGTAACGACGTAGTAATTACATAATTACTATTAAATTTAATCGTAACTACATAATTACCATGCGGTTACTACGAATTAGGAGATTTAAGTTTTTGTATAGTAATTTACTCAAAAAAACTTTGAACGTACTATACATGTCATAGAAACTATTTCAGTATTGATTTTTAATATCAGGTATGAAACCGCTTAGGTACGTCAGCGGTTTCATATTAAAAATCAATGCCGAAATCGTTTCTACGGCATGTATAGAACATATTGCTGTACAAGACCCTTAAAGTTTTTATTATATTGATACTCGTAATATTTAGTCGCATGGTATTTATTATTTAGTTAATATTTAACATATATGGTACTATATATTAACTTATACATTTAATATTAATATTATTTACATATAATGAAATTCATAACATAATAATTTTACTAATTTTTGCTACGTAAAAATTCCGGATATATTATCTGTTTCAGAAAGGTGTCACAATTATCCTTTCCTCTTTGTTGATAAAAAAAACAAAAAGACAATAAATTTAGGATGTTTGTTGCTAAATTTAAAACTGTGTGTAATTAAATTGAAATATTAATAAACATAGTCGTACGTACTATCCTATTGCTATGACAATTAATTTTGGTAGATGCGCCAGTTAACGTTTAATCTTTATGTTGATTAGAATTCCAGATTTACACTCTTTTCTGCATCGATCTACCGTCTTGAAACTATTAGTTCAGAATCTGTGCTTACATTTGTACTACAAAATTCCTATATTTGTTAAATACAATCCCTGTTTCAATTTAAACCAAAGCACTGTGCATTGTGCATTTATTATGCTTCTGTGTATAAACCAATCTTTAATTTATTAATTGCTTTAAACGAAATCTATATTTATCTCAACTAAACGAAATAAAAAAAATCTCACTTAGTTTACTCACATCGTATTATAAAATAAACGTAATCACGAAATGTATATAAAATGCCTGTTTCCCATTATTTCAATCTTTAACTAAACTGACTTCAATTTCCACTCCTATTTTTTTTTTTCAAAAAACATTCTTTTGAAAAAAATATTACAAGCAAAAATTAAACCGAAACAGTACAGTATAATACAATTACTTCATCACCATGAATCCTCAACCAATTCCAAGAATTCAAAATGTAATCCATGTAAATCCAACCAACAATACTCTCGACATTGACCAACGTTATACTGATTTGGTTGAAGGCGTGAAGATTTTCTCTGAAGAGCGAAGAGAAGAAGATCAGACAATTCCCTCCCAAAATGACCAATTTTCAACCGCATTATTTTCAGGCTCTTCCTTTACATAAACTGAATTAAACTGAATAACATAATTAACTTTTAAACTAAAAGGCCTTCTGTAAAAAAAAATAAATCACATCAAGTTTATTAAGCTCACGCCTTTTTCACGTCGATCGGTTATATAATCTATTTTAGTTTCATTAATCATCCTACAACCAATTCTTTTTTATACGATTGATTCATTTTGGTGCTATCTCTAGATAGACACTTTTCTTATTTATTTGTAATTTAATTTTGGAATGATTCATTAGGACATTCGATCACC
This sequence comes from Dentiscutata erythropus, assembly GCA_910591965.1. Lineage (NCBI taxonomy): Eukaryota > Fungi > Glomeromycota > Glomeromycetes > Diversisporales > Gigasporaceae > Dentiscutata > Dentiscutata erythropus. The sequence continues at coordinate 7,003 of CAJVPY010004181.1, read as the reverse complement.
TATCATTATGTAAATTAGTACAACACATTTTTTGGTTGGGTCAATGAGATTTCATGATCACGTGCATGTTGCGATGATAAAAAAAACTCCTATTAAAAAAAAAAAAAAATCGCTTGTACGTTGAAATTTTGCTTTAAAAGCCATCATTTACATTCCAATACAAAATATTCCTGTAAAATTTTGATAAAAATAGCCTGTCTCTTTACTAATTAAAATAAGTTGCACAAAAATGCACCGATGACTATTTAAGTTTTTCCGAAAAAATATTTATGTAATTTTTATGTGTTAAGAATAAATATACACATGAATAAAAAAAAAAGAAAACAGTAATGCTTTCTAAATATAGATATAAATGGCATCCTTATTATTTGTAACATACGTATAAGCATATATAAAATCTGCTTAACTATTTACGTTAATGATTATCCGGTGTTATGTGCTTAGATTTTCTTTGTTATATTTTTTATATTGTATTAGCTATATTGTTAGTGCTATTGCTATGCATGGTTTAGAACCACAGATATTAGTTCGAGACCATAAATATTTGTTTAGGATCATAGACCTTGGTTCGAAACCACGGATCTTGGCTTGAGACCACAAATCTTGGTTCGAGACCACAGATCATGGTTCTCGACCATGGCTATTTTGTAATGTATAAATATGACAGCTAAACTGATAAAGAGAATTAATAATTTTCGAGAGAACTTCAAATAAAGCACCTTATGAATCGTATACCAACTAAATACATTCCTTAATAGCCTGTTATAATTAAATCCGAATCCTTTATAAACATTCATCTCGCATAACCTATTCTTGTAACCCTGAGCTAATTTGACCTCACTACAACACCGGATGAAAAATAATTTGTTGACCTAATTGATCCGGTCGACCTGTTACAGTACATGGCTGATTTACTGTGATGCATGAATGTTGTTCATTTGATTCACATTAATTTAATTACCTTAACGTCAGTAATTTGATTTCAAGCAATAAATGCGATGGTTGAAATTATGAGATTTGAGGTGAAATTAACGAATTTAAATTAAGCTGTTTAAATTAATGTTATATCTAAAACAAAAAATGGCTAATGATGAAAATTCGTTCCTATTTTGAGGTCACCATCGGATAAATTTGTGGAAAAAATTAGGACTTAAAAAAAAAAAAAAAATTGCTTTTGAAAGATTGGGTCACCGGGTTATGCAAACCGAAAAATTAACTTTGAGTGATCTAATATGAATTTAAAAATTTTAGAGTCTTTTTTTAACCTTTAGATCTAGGTTAGTGATGTTATATGGATTTTAGTAATAATTATTTTTTAAATAGGGGAATAAGGGTCTAATTCAGCATCAGCCATTTTCTACAATTAACACCCCTCTAATTTTTTCTATTCCCATTAAACAGTGATTAATTGATGTACAGTATTATGTATCTATTAAAATGTGTATAGACCTGCGGCTAGTTTAGACCAAAAATTATGATGCTGTAATATAATATCGGTATGTCGTGTACAAAAAATTATGTCTTTAGAGCAATTATTTTTTTTAATCTGGGCTATCCGAATAGCATGTTTATGCCGGGTTAGCAGATACATTCACGGATTATCCTTATTTGAGTAAAATCTCCACATAAAATAAACAAATTTTGATAACCCGAAAAATTTAACCAAATAATTTAGATAACCATGTGTTCGGGGAACTACGCTAAATGCTGAAATACATTTAAAATTAAGAATGAAATTATGTAAGGGCGCATGTATAATCTCGTTAAAATTTCAAATTGGTCAAGTGTAATATGTATACACGACGTACAGTACATACAACATATGAGTGCCGTCAAAGAAAAACCTGTCATCGGACTTCCAATTATATTTTGTGTATGTACAGTTAGTTATCTATGGAAAATCTACCATCATGATAGATTTTCCATAGACGACCAACTGTACACAAAACATAATTGAAAGTTCGATGACAGGTTTTCCTTTGACGGCACTCATATGTGCTATGCGTACATGTACGTGCGTATCAGGTATGTACGTACGTACATAAATAATAGATAATAAATAACTTACCTGATGCATAGCTGATGTGAAAAGTCGGATCTGGTTCTAATTCGACTCCAAAAATCAAGCTTGGAACTCAACTAGCATCTACACATGCATTCTGTACTCTTAACGTAGCATGACAATTTTGGAAAAAATGTGTATGTTGAATACACTATTTTCAATACTTGCTTATGTTAAGTATACAAGAAACATGTGCAGATTCAGACTAAACTTTAATAAAGGCTTGACTTTTAGAGTCAAATTGAGATCTTCATATTCCCATGTATCAGTAATAGTTATTTCCTGGGCAGTTGGGTATAAGCGGGGCTGAAAGTCCCGCTTATTACATAGTGCCCAGGACATAACTGATTTATGCCCTGCGATCTTGATATAGTGACCAGGGTATAAGGTAAGGTATTCATGTATGCAAGTATACATGTATAATACCAATAATACCAAATACTGGTAGTGCGTATTTCGCTGACAATCACTGCACCGACAGTTAGTTCACCGACAATCAATTTACTGTCAAGTTCATTTAACTGACAGTTATTTTGCTGATAGCTCATTTCACCGGCAAAGTAATTCTGGTCATTGTTGTTAGGGTCAGGTTAGAATTAGAGTTAAGGCTAGTGTAATTTGTAAAAAAAATACTCGTCGGTGAAAACGAGCTGTTGGTGAGGTGAAATAACTGTCGGTGAAATGAACTTGTTGGTAAATTGATTGTCGGTAAAATGAACTTGTCGATGAATTAATTGTCGGTTAACTAAGCTGTCGATGAATTGATTTGCGGTTAACTAAGCTGTCGATGAATTGAATGTCGGTTAACTAAGCTGCCGATGAATTGATTGTCGGTGAAATGACACGTATCCCCGAATACATATATATGTATGTACTGTACGTACGTACGTACTTGCATGCATTATTACTTACCAGTTACTATGAAAAGAATAACAAAAAAATTAGATCATTAATTGAGTAACGTAACCATGCTTGCCAATCGTATTTATATTTCCTAGCTAGATGATTTTATATAAGTCGCTTAAACCACATAATATAATTAGATAATGCATAATAGATTAGATTTACTGCATAATACATTTGCTCCAAACACCGTTTCGAATAGAAAATCAATGCAAATTACGAGAAAAAAATTAAAGTTCCGAAACACAAAAAAAGGCCAAGCTAGATATAAACCTGTGCATTTCATGTGCATGACTATAGTTGTTAGACGAAACTTATACTCAAAATGACTAGTACCCTAGCCATGACGAAAAAAAGTGTCGGACAAATGATATTCTACTTGAACATTAACATTCTTGATTGGACGAAATTAATTATCAAAATGTAATTTTTCCTAACTTTGAGTGAAAATATCTTGACAACCATCTATCAAAATCGATAGAAAAATTTTTATTCCGATTCTATATACCTGTATAATTAATAAAATAAAAAAATTTATTATAACACTTTGCAAAAGATGTGACCCCATGATTTCTATCAGTTATATTTATATTTATTTGAAAATTGGCAAGATTCTTAAAATCTACAGAGTCCACACAAATCGCAATAATTTTAGATAGATGGTTTTCGAGATATCCGCTCTAAGTTTGAAAAACCTTGCCGCAGCTTCTGATTTGATTTGATAATTATCTAACCTTTTTTCTAAACTTTGAGTGAAGATATCTCGACAACAACCTATTTAAAATCAATGAAATTTTTTTTATTCCAATTCTATATATCTGTATAATTAAAATAAAAAAAATTTATTAATTTTAGATAGATGGTCGTCAAGATATCTTCGTTTAAAGTTTGAAAAACCTTGCCGCAGCTTCTGTTTGATAATTTTTCCTAAACTTTGAGCGAAGATATCTCGATGACCACCTATCTAAAATCAATGAAAATTTTTTTATTCCGATTCTATATAGGTGGTTGTCGAGACATCTTCGCTCAAAGCTTGGAAAACTTTCTTTTTTGGCGGCAGATCCTCGATTTTGATTGGCTAACGGCCAAGGATCTTCAAAATTTTGGCTCGCACTACATAATTGTTTACTAATTTCTGTTTAAAAAATAAGCCCGCATTATGGTAAAATTGGCCCAGGAACTACAAATCGAAAATCGCAACTAATCGAAAAGTTGACAATTAATCGATTGAAAATTTTTTTGGCAACTTATATTAAAATCGAATAAAAACAAAATTTTTGGCAATTTGTATCACTACCAGGAACAATTTTGCGACTGCGATTTCAAGTAGTGGCAAAAAACGATCCTCGGTCACGTGACTTCCGAGCAATTTTTAGAGCTCTGTAGATTTGAGATATCGGAAAGGGGATCCCATCAACTCACCGACAATCACTTCATAGACACCACATTTTACTGACAATTACTTACCGACAAGTTCATTTCACCGACAGTTTATTTCACTGAAACACATTTTACAGACAAAGTAATTCTAGTCAACATTATTAGAGTTAGGTTAGAACTAGAGTTAAAGTTAGGGGTAGTTTCAAGAAGAGTGAACCCAGTGATATCTTCATGATAATCACATTACAGGATTAAACACTCGGCCTAAGTTAGGGTTAGTGTTAGGGTTAGGTGATAGTATTTTTTAGGCCAAATTCGTTAGTGCTAGTAAACAAATAACATCATTCCATGATTTTACATAATGTGATAATCACTGGGTTCATTCTTCTTTAAGTGTCCCAATCTTTCATCTTCTAGAGTTTAAAATTGATATGATCATTTAAAAGACTTCTATATTTTATAGCCTAATAACTTGCTTTTCAAATATTTCTCTTTGTGCCGATACCGTTATAATAACATTGAGCATTGATATCATAATACCTATATTAGCAAATTTTTTATTAGATTTAAACACTTTCTTATAGTTTCAGTTAGCCAACTCTACTTCTATACTTCTATAGCAACTAACCAACAATTATAGATTTCAATTGGATTTTCTAACTCAGCTGCTTTCATATAATAATTAAATGCCTTCTTTTTGTATTTGAACTTTATCTTTTATGACCTGGACTAGATATCATACAAGTTTTTGCACCATTGTTGTTGCTTACCATTAATTACTTCTAGGTTCTCCACCAACATTGTATAACATCATTCGCAGCTCTTACCAAATCAATGCTTAGTTAGTCTATAAGTTCTTATCACTCTTTACTTTGTTGTTAATGTTTTCTCCTTGGCTCTATTTTCTTTTTGCAAAGACAAATTCAAGATGCTCCAAGTTAATAACAAAAAGAATTTTTTTTTCACTTGATAAACAAGAACGATTTTACCCAGGTTCTTCTGTCATGGTCATATATAACCACTAATAGTAAAACTTTAAAATTGCTAGAATTATTATATTTTCTTCTAATATGCTATTTTGACATTTTTGAGAAAAAGTATTTTTATTTTTTCCTTATTTATAACTTAGTTATTATGTGTTGTTGTATTTTTTTATTAGCAAAAAGATTTTTTATATACTTTACATTCAACCCTAAATTAATTACATTATAATTAATTATATGATACTTATTTTTCGGTGCTGCTTACTTCACCAACAATTATTTCACCAAAAGTTCACTTAGCCGACATCACATAGGGTTAGGATTAATGTTTTATTAGTTGCAGGTATATATTTTAGAAAATTGTCACTTGGTGTGATGTCGGCTAAGCGAGCTTTTGGTGAAATGATTGTTGGTGAAGTAAGGCGGATCCCTTATTTTTTACTCTAATTACATCATTAATTAATTATCTGATACTTATCTTTCTTAATCTCATTTCTTATACACCTTGATTGATTCTTGATAGATCATGGTTTTACATATTAAACTATTAACTAGTAATTTGAATCATGCTGTATGATAATTCTATAGGTCCTGTTGCATAATAATAATTCCAAGGCCATAGAACCACTTGTAGCTATGACACTAAATCAAATACACTATAGTTGTTTTTACTTCTTTACAATGTAAAAGATTTTTAATTATCAATCTAGTATTTATATACTTCCAGTTTTGTTTGAGATATATATGTAATACAGTAAAGGCTGTGTCATTAATCACCTGATTATTTTTTATCAGAGGCCTACCCCCCTCCTCCTTCCTTAATATACAAATAGTCAGGTTCTTTATATATAATTTTAACTTTTTTACTCTTCTTAAAAAATCACTTGATTTTTGTTAGCTCTCTAATATATATATATTGAATAATGAATTTTTATTAGTTAACTACTATATATATTTATATAAAAAAAATTCTATTCTGACTCAGCTGGGTTATAAAAATGAACCACTGTATATAAGTTTAAACAGCATTATTTAAAAAAATTTTTTTTTACTATAAAAAAAAAGCTATATAAGAAAACTATATATATGTATATACATATGTATGTAATTTTGTGTAGTCTAATTACAAATTTAAAATAATAATTGCATTCATCTTATTTCAAAGTTTTCTTATATATACATGTAACTAATTTTTATATCTTTTTTTTTTTATATATATCGATATATATTACTTTATTTTTTTTGTTTTTTTCTATTATTTTATTTTATTTTTTTAAATTATATTGTAATTAACAAAAATTAAAAAATATATAAATATCTCTTCATAGTTTTCAAATTTTTTTTCAAAATTTTTCTTTTACATTAATAAAATTTAAAAAAATTATTATATTGAATAGCATAATTAGAATGCTACTCAAACTATTATTTAAACTTTGATTTAATGTTATTATATAACTTTACACAGGTTCAATAAATATATAAAGAATGCATATTGGTATCCCTTTATCATCCTGATATCTATCCTTTATGTATCCATTTTTAATCTGATTTTCTACTGTTTTTTGGCGGATGTATAGCAACATAAAGGATAGGTATCGGTATATCATATAAGATAAATATAAAATAAATAAAGGGTATCTGTTAATATCCCGATATCTATCCTTTATATGATAAT
>CAJVPY010004180.1:0-12964 GCA_910591965.1 Dentiscutata erythropus | reverse complement strand
ATTTTAAAACTAGTTAACTTAATATTAAACCAAGTTATGGAAGTCCAGAAATTTGACAGAAAATTTTTTCAAATATCTAAAAATAGAATGGAAATAATTTACCATAGTGAATATCATTAATTTTGCACAGGGCATTTTTATACAGATCAATTTTTATCCAATAATAAAAACTTTTGTGAAAATCACATCTAAAATTAGTAGAAAATCAAGTTTTGATTATTTGGGTTACACAATCTTTATTTACTGTTTACTCAAAAAAAATTTATAGTGCCATAGGGTCATTTTTAAGGCAAAGACCACATATCCTCTTTTATTTATTACTTTAGTTATATTTCCATATTTAAACAGAATAAATTTCTTTTTTTTATATGTTTTATATATCTCAATCTTAGTTATATCTTCAAAAAAATTCAAAGACAAAAAGGAGTGATATAACTCAAGTACGACTATAGTTAAAATTTTCAAAAAAATCTATTTAATCTTAACAAAAAAAGATTAATTAATGATCCAAATAAGATCAGCATAATTACTATATTGGGGGTTCGCTAAAGCCTTGTATCTACATGATTTTTTATATATAGATCAACTAATCAAAATCATGAAATTTGTTTATACAGATTAACCTGAAGAAGTTAAAAAATCAAAAAACCCAAATATATGAAAAACAGTGGTCTAAACTTGTCTTGTTGTATTAATAAAAAATGTCGAGGAGGCAATTTTACTTATAAAACTACTTTTATTCTAACACTAAACTAACCCTAACCCTGATTACAATTAAAACTTTAAAAATTACATAGGTACAAGACTTTAGCAATCCTCTATATTGAGACAATAGTAAATTTTAGGATGAGTACAATATAACTTTTTATTATATGCTAAAATCTAAGTGAAGTCAAATGAAAAGTATTTTTTTTATTAAGCTAACAACCAAAATCAATTAATTAAAAGTTATAGAACTCACTAAAACGTATCTAATGGTAGTTAAATCATCCAAATTGGCCTGGTAGATACTGGGTTATTGCTAAAAAATAACTAGCCAACTATATAAAATTCTATATAAACAAAGTATTGTTCATATGGGCGGATTTGACTCATTGATGTGATAATTCAAGAAATAATCTACATGTATATTTTGATATAAACAAATCATAAATTTGTATAACCGACCAATTAATTTATTACACGTAATTGATATGATGTTTGTTGTGATTGAAATCTGATTGAAAATTACTAAATAAGGAAATAAATCAGAGCAACATCCAATAAAAATCTTTGATTTCATATATAATTACTGAATTATCACATGGCAATTTACTTGCGCCAAATCCACCTATATGTTATATAGAAATTTTATATAGTCAGCCAATCATTTTTTGATAATAACTTGGTATCCACTATGCCAATTTAGATGATCTAACCACTATTAGATATGTCTTAATGAGCTCTACAACTTTTAATTAATTTGCTTTGGTTGTTAACTTAATAAAAAAAATACTTTTTATTTAACTTTGCTTAAATTTCAGTATATAATTAATATTATAGAGATTTTGCCCCAAATTCTAATATAGAAATTGTGCCGATTTTATCTGAATCAGCAATTAAAGTAACCCAAAATGACCTCTAATTTACCTTATTAAAAAGTACCCTCTAAGCAAATGCCTAAAAGTTACAACTTAAGTACTCTTGTACAAATAATAAACTTTGTAATACTCTTTATTTGCTACTATTAACAAAGTAAAACCACTCTTACTTTACAATACCTGAATGAGAATCTTTGTGTTAAAAAATTGCAATTTTTAGATCTGATTTATTTTACAAAAAAATAAAGCAATATAAGTATTTTTGGTACAAAACGAAAGTATAAAACTCAAAAAAAAAGTTTGTTTAAAATCAAAATATTGCTTGTTATTAATTAAAAAATGCAGTAAAAAAAAAAGGTATATTGATTTATGTTATACAAAGAATAAATCACTAGGGAGATTATCAGATAGAACATGTCTAGTGACTAATAATATAAATTTATATATAAATATATACTCCAATTTATCTTCAAACTCGTTTGGATTTGTAATATAGTTTCTGATACTTTTGTAAATATTGTCCAACAGATAATATATAGATATTGAGATTTTAAAGTTTCATTGGAAGCCAATTCTCTTAATTTAAATAATATGATATTTGAATTTTGAAAATAGTTGATAATTATTAACATCTTTTTAATAACAGATTTAAAACATAATGATTTGACTATCTTCTTAACCAACAAGTTGGTTTAATATACCATGTATGGGATTGTTAAAATTTTATTGCCAAGATCATAATTCTATAATATGTATATATTTAATATAGTTTATATATAAATAAAAAAAAATTATAATTACTATATTTACCTTACATATAAGGCATTGTGCTTTTTTAAAATCAGGTTTACTATCTGAAATAAATGCTATCTATTTGTTCAAACTAAGACTTAATCCAATTTCTTTATATATTTTAAATATATTATTATCTGTGTGATGTAAATAAGAATAATTATCTATTTTAAAATTTTGACTTTTATGTTTTTCATTGATTATAATAAAATTTAGCATACTATTTTTTGAAATATTCGTCCAACCATTACTGGATAATGTTAAAAATATTAAGTTAGATATAAAGTGTTGAATATTACACTGTATATTTTCATGTATATTGTCTAAAACATCCGTGCTTATCCACTTATGGGATGGAAGCTTATATTCAGGTCTTAACATATAAAACAATTTAATTACTTCAGTATCTTTTATGAATAATAATGGTGCATTTGCTGAGATTAATGCTTTAAGCAGTTAATGATTAATAGATGCTTTTTCTTTAATAGATAATGAAACAGATTCAATTTCTTGTTTATTACTTGTGTCTGTATTATTATCAGTATTAGTTTGAAATAGTGAGTTATTTTTTTGTTTCTTTTTTACTTTTGTATATTTTAAAATATCACTAATACTATCATATTCATTTTGACTAATATCTTTACACTTTACTAATAAATGTTTTTTCATTTTTGAGAGTTCACCAGGGCAATTTGTTTTGCAGAAATTATATTGAGCAAAATAGTATGAACCATTAAGCTTATTACTTTCTTTAAATTACCACCAGATTGGTTTTTTTTTTTCTTTCAAATTTATATTGAGATAATATTTAAATACCAGCAGTGCAAAAATTTTAACATATCTGGGTGTTATATTACTAATATTTATTATTTTTTTATTAACAATTAAAATAAAGGCTAGTTAAAATCTCAAGAAATAGAATCCTGATAACTTTGCCTATGTTGGGTTAATATTAGTTAAATTTTGATTAATTTGTGCTGGGAATTTGGTTGTCAGAATTGTTTGTCAGAATGATTTGTTAGGATTTTGATTCAAACAATTACATAATATACAGTTATTAAAATGCTTGTATAACAATTTTTAACAATTACTAAAATTATTAACTATTACTAACTATTATTAACTAATTAATAATTGTTTTACTATTAACTAAAAACTTGGTAGTTCCATCACTAAATATATTATAAACATTACTGTAAAATTTAAAAAAAATAAATTTATAATAGGTAAATCATTTAATATTATATATAAAAATTTTTTTTAAACAACTTTGTTACTAAGTTTTTTATTTATTTAAATTTAAGTTGTATTTGTAACAATTAAATAATATAATTAGTTCAAAAATAAGTATAATAAAAAATTTTGTATTTTAAATAAATATAATAATAAAACTATTATAGTATACTGTATATTATATTACAAAACATACAATAAACTTTTTAAGTAATTACAAAACAATAAATTAATACCATCCTGATAGCATATAAATAACTTTTTATTAAAAAATATATAATTTATAATAAAATAATATATGCTATAATTAGTGTATTAAATTTTATATACACTAAAAAATCTGTTTTTCTAAACAAACTTTTTTGTTAATATACTTAACATCTCAGCATCTATAAAAATCAACAAATATCAACATATATATATTGATAAAAATATATACTAAAATAACAATGAAAGAAATAATTATAAAAATTTGATATTTGTTTTGCCCTTGCACAAATGTTCCAACAAATATTTATTAAAAAAAAAAAACCAAAGGATTGGTAGTAAAAAAAACGTAAAAATAAAAAGGCGTTAAACTATATTATTTATAAAAGGGAAAGGATAAAGGTGGAGTTTGAACATTGAGCCTCTTAAATAAAGGAAAAGAATATCGCACATTTTAAACATGATCAGTTGTTCATTTCAACTGAATATAAAAGTGAAGTATAAAAAAAAAAAAAAAAAAAAAAAAAAAAATTGCGCGAAAAACAACCAATCAACAAACACAAACATTATTTCTACAATACCATCATTCCTTTTGATATCGCATTCACATAATGTGTATAAAAATGAAAGTTCTAAATGTTAATAAAGATAAGCTAGTATAGAAATAATAATTGATTTTCCAGGGAAGAAAATAATGAACGCTAAAATATTATTTATAATGTTTCAAGTATTTTCTTTGTTTCCCATGGTGCGATAATTGATTTTGCTTCTCTCCATTCTATAACCAACTTTATAAGATGCTATCAAAAAAAAAAAAAATGCGAAACGATTCAACGATTGCGCAAGGCCAAAATAGAAATTCATAACTATAGACTTACATTATTTAATCAGATTGGGGAAAGTCCTGGCCAGTAGCCATTTGGTGTTGTCTCAGCACGGTAACAGCTTCTTCGACCTAATACATAATTTATTCAGTTAAGTTGATAAAATAACCTTTTTTTTTAAATAAATAAATTGATTACCTTAGCATCTAGAGCGCCAGGATTTTTAAGTAAATGCTCCAACTCAAAATTATCCATTTCCAACAACATTCCAGTAATTTTACCAGCCAATTGTGGTTGGCGTGCCGAAATCTTAGGAAATAATTGCTCACCAAGCAATTGTTTTTGCGCTTCGTGAGAAGCACCAATAATGTTGCGATTATCAAAGACTGAGCTCATAGAAGCTGAAGAACTTTGTACGGCAGGAACGGTATTGCGTGTGTTAGATGGTCCTTGTCCATTGCTGACACGACTATTTTGACTGAATTGATTATGTTGTTTGGGTGTTTGCTGATATTGGTTTCTAATGCTGCGATTAGCATTGGGGTTTCCGCGACCAGTGTTCTGAGGAGGATTATTTTGTGGTCTTCCATTAGGGCGATTGACAATTCCTCCAAAATTATTGGCACGAAGGTTTGGTGTCGTACCAGGAACGGCATTAATCATATTAACTTGACCGTAAAAAGGTGCGGGGCGGCCAGACCTCATTCCATATGAGCCTGGATGTGCATATCCAATAGGCATTCCATAGGCACCGGCACCCATTCCAGCTGACTAAGTAATTGGGACAAATTTTAATGAGTTTTAATTCGAGAAAAAAACACTTTTCATATAAAAGAAGAAAAATCTACCGCTTGTTGCATACGAATTTGGTTCCTCTGATTAATTTGAGCTTCTAATTGAGATTTTCGTACATCCTTTCTTTGAGCTAAAGCAACGTAAATTGGTTTATTGCCGATCATGCGACCATTCATTTCGGTTACTGCTTTGGTAGCTTCATCAGGAGACGAGAAGCAGACGAAACCAAACCCCTTAGACTGCGCTCTCTCATCTCTCATCACCTTTGCACTTGTAATAACACCGTAGACAGAGAACTCTTGACGCAATTTCTCATCATCAATGTCGTCTTCAAGGTTTTTTATGTACAAATTGACACCTTGATATTTGTTTAACTTTTCCATTTTAGCCTGCTCATATTGTCTTCGTAGTTCCTCTTCGCGTTCATGTTTTTTCTGAGCACGGGCCACAAATAATTTCTTGCCTTTCAATTCTGTGTCGTGAAGCTCATTTACCGCATATGCTGCTTCATCATGATTCTCATAATTAACGAAGCCGAATCCCTTAGAATTGCCAGCTTCATCAGTGGCAATAACAGCGGATGTGATCTTTCCGAAAGATTTGAAGAGATTACGGAATTCCTCTTCTGTGACCTCAGTGTCCAGGTTTTTAACATAAATATTTGTGAATTTGGCTTTTATTTCTTCAAGCTTAGATTGACGTTCTTTTTTAGGAATATGATGGCCAACATATCTGAAAGTTATATTTAAAGTTAATTGCTAAAGTTAAATATGCAAGAAATCATTACATCAAAATTTACTCACACTTTCTTATCATTAAGTAACATTCCGTTTACATGCTTAATAGCGTTTTCTGCAGCTTCGGCAGTTTCATAATGAACGAAACCATAGCCTTTAGATGAACCATCTTCCATGGCGACCTTACAGCTTAAAATATTTCCAAAGGCGGTAAATGTATCATGAAGGGCTTTATTGTCAATCGCCTTATCGAGATTTTTGATGAAAATATTTCCGGTACCGGTCTTGCGAAGGGCAGGATCACGTTGTGACCACATGATACGGCAGGGTTTTCCTTTGATAACAGTATAATTCAAAGTTTCAAGAGCACGTTCACCTATAAAATCAGTGATTAGCTTTTATATTAGCAAAAAATCATTAATAATTTGATTTATTTTCCTAAAATTATTGATTTATAACTTGAACACGATAGAAATGTAAAATATACACAAATATTCCGTTAAATGGTTCTACATCGCTTTCATACAATTTTGACGACTATGTATTTTGAGATCAAGCGATGAAAAATATAAGAAACGTACCATCAATGGTATTATGGAAATTGACATACGCATATCCAAGAGATCTTCTGGTAACGGCATCTCTACACACACGAATACTAAAGGAAATAATGGTATGAAAATAAACTTACGATTTATTCAATTGATAAGAATGCAAGTTCAGTAAAAAAATAATAATAATCTATTAAATACCTTGCGACTGGACCGACACTACTAAACATTTCAAAAAGCATAGCCTCAGTGACGGAGGGATCCAGCTCACCGACGTAAAGCGAGGCAGAGGCTTGAGGGGCTGCAACACCTACACCAAACTGTTGAGCAGCAAGTTGCTGCTGCTCAAGAGTGAGTTGTGTTGCGGGATTTGACATTCCAGGAACGCCGGGAGCATTTGTTGAGGTGGCAGTAACTGCTGCGGACATGATGGATTTTTATGTTAAAAATGTCGTTGGGGTTAAGGATCGTAACAAGGGATGTAGGGATCTTGAGATAGCTTTTAATCTAGGTGGAACCTATTAAAAGGACTTTTTTTTTTTTTTCTAATAGAAAATAAGAGGCGTGAAATGAATATTTTTTTGTTTTTTTTTTTTTTATTTTTTTTTTTTTTTATTTTTTATTTTTTTTATTTTGTTGGAACAAAGGCAAAGGTAGAAAGAAAAGGCGGGGGAGAAGCCACGGCCAACTTCAGGGCATGTCACTTTATATAAAATTTTTTTTCTGGCCAAGTTTACATAAAAAAGATCTGATTGGATACCATATGTTGCCTAATTAAGATGAACCGAAAATAAATTATCGTTATACTATCAAGAACTCCGAAACAAAATGTCATATGGATCACTAAATCATTTTTTATCAACTACTGAAGTTCCCGCTTCTTCAGCTACAATCTTCTGGGGTGAAAAATGGTTGGTGTTTTAATCTCAAAACAAAATGCATGTATATAATTAAAAAATGTGCAAAAATGACATTAGAAGTCCGATGACAAGTCCAACCATATACTTTAAAATATAATTTCTTGTAGGATCGAGCTGTGACAAGCTTGTATGACTTGTGTAGCATTCTGTAATACCGACTAATACAAACCCTTGCCCGTAATAAACAAGAATTGGATCAGACTGTCGGAAGTGTGTGACCAATCATTACACAGAAAAGTTAATCATGAGAAATTCTTTTTATTGTTGTAGCACTTTTTTCTCTACTTTAGCTCATTAAGATCATCATGGGTTCCAGGCACGTATCACGTGTGATCCCTTTCATGGACTTGAAAGGGCAAAGTCGTTTAAAGTTTGTGTCACGTGATCATCGGCCGGTCAGCATTTGATACATTTAATTAATTATCGTGAGGCGCTAGCTTTAAATCTTCAAAAAAAGGAAAGTTCTATTTTGGGTAAGATACTAATAAAGTATTCAAATACGTACATATAACAGATACGATATTACGTATGTACGTACGCAGAAAAAAAAGGTTTATAATATGTTAACCATAAAAGGAATTCAGTTCGAGAAAATTTAGACGAATTCAAAAAACCCGGGACTAATACACGGTACTCAAAACCAACAATAAAGACATTAAATCTTCCCAAAAAAATTCAACAAGCTCTTTTGAGAAGAATCGTCGCCTTTTCGCTTTCCACGCTTATTTATGCCATTTTTAATACCTGAACCTTCTGATTTAATTGTCACATTAATTCCAGTTTGCCTGGGGTCACATTCATCTTCCGAAAATGATTCCCATTCGTATGTATCTTCACTCACTTTAAAACCTTTTGCATCTTGATATATTCGTTTTTTTGATACCCTGCGTCTACCACGGGGCCTTATCTGTTTCTTAGATAATAATTGAGATTGCTCCTGATCAATTTCCATACTATCACTAAGTATAGATAATGATTGAACAAGATGGTGCGTATTGTCTTTCTCGTCTCCAGTTCCCATCTCTACATTTGTCACGCTACTATCTTCTGTATATTTTGTATCCAACTCCATTTTTATACCTGATTCTTCTTGACATTCTAAATTGTCATTTTCATGCTCACCTTAAATTGACATAATATTAATAAACACATAAGATTGATCATATGAACAGTTATTAGTTTTTTACCATCATCATCCTGGATACTTTTTCTTTTCATTGTTTGTTTCTAAATATCGATATACATAATTTAGGATTGTATTGATGTCAACAACCATTAAACTAATTCTTCTAATTCTGAATGAATGTCACACACACTTACTGTTTCTTTGTGAGATATGGGAGTCTGCAGAAGTGATGTTATGGATGTGTTATCGTTGGCTTTTTTATTCTTTATGATTTTCTAATAATAGGTAAATCAATGTTAATCAATGTTCTAAAAATGCTTTCAAAAAGTTTTACCCAAATATATGCCTCTTACATTTATAGATTTTCTTTCATTCGACGCACGCTTTTTCTTTGTTGAGATTGGTTCTTTTTTTTCTATCTTATCTTTCTCGAATGTTTTCGGTTTATCATCTCTTTCTAATATATTTGTTGTAGACGTTGAACTCGACTTTGACATGTTTGATGACTCGATTGATACAATATTCTTGGACTTGCAATCTGTGATAACAAGAGCGGATGCATCCTACACAAAATCAAAGCATTTTAAATTTAGACATTGATAAGGTGAAGTATTCGTTAATAATTGCTTGATGAATAATACCTTGAGGCGGCGCTCTTCCATACTATAAATATGAATGCTTGTTAACGTTTTGTACTTTTGTTTGGTTTCTGATAAAAATATATATGAATCGACGAGAAGATTCGGATGTCAACGATAAATAGTCAATCCGTAAAAATTTACTTCTAGATAAATAAAATACCTTCTAGTTCTTCCTTAGATACCAATAACACAGTATATTTATCTTCTTTTGTGACCCCACAAAGACAATAGGTCGCATGAGGAGTCTTCCCTGCCATAGGCACAGAAGATTCGAATTCTGAGAGCATTCTTTGATGTTACAAGAATAGTTTGAATCAATTTGAGCGTTTTGAGGGATCCTTATTCAATTGGAGTTTGAACTTACTGTTTAGCATGGCTCGTGTGAATTCCCAGTCGTAGACTTAGCCACTTGTAGGTTACCTGAAAACAAAGTGAATTAAGAAAAAAAGAAACTAAATATAATGCTTGGAATCGTAATTTTCCGTGACATACAATTCGTTTTTCATGATATATGAAGTTCTGAATGCTCTCCAAGTGGCTCATTGTGTCATTGACATAGAACGTAAGAAATTTATCTCAATGCAAAAAAAAAAAAAAAAAAAAATGACGCGAAAAGTTTTGAAAAAAATACGCGCTAGGATTGAAAATATTTCATTACAATATCATGTGACACAAAAAATGATATTGTCTAGCGAAATTTGGTTTGAAGAGTTACAAATAGGGTTCGGAGCACAAAGAATCCACAATATTATAATAATTGGCTATAATATTAAAT
The DNA here is from genome assembly GCA_910591965.1 of Dentiscutata erythropus. NCBI lineage: Eukaryota > Fungi > Glomeromycota > Glomeromycetes > Diversisporales > Gigasporaceae > Dentiscutata > Dentiscutata erythropus. The sequence goes on along the minus strand of CAJVPY010004180.1, from coordinate 2,783 downwards.
GAATAGTTTCCAAGTTACTAAAATATATTACATCAATAAAATATACTTTCGTTTTATAGGTACACTTGCAATCAGTGTTAATTTTTCTCTGTGCGGCAAATAATAAAAAAAAACACGAACTAATTGCAACTGTGCGCACTACTTGCAAAATGCCAATTTTCTTTGTTTCTGTGTGTTGCGCACAGTCCGCACAGTGAAAAATTATCACTGCTTGCAATTCACAAAAATAAATACTTATAAGTCAACAGTTAGAGCTAACTTATTACTTTCAAAATCGGTACGTAGCAACTTGGAAGTTGTAATGAAGATCTACTTTTTGGCTAAAAAATTATTATTATTAAATAAAGTATAGCCAAATGTATAATTTAATTTTTTTTTTTTTTTATAAGCGATCCTGCTTCTATTTATTTTAAGAACTACTATTCAATTATTACATATTAAGTAACCACCGAGATAGTCTATCACTCTATTCTAATAGAAACTCATCAAGCGTACAGAGTACTGTCCAATGCGACCTGCTATAACAACTATTAGTCTCATGGTGGGATCTGAAACTTGCTTCAGATTTTGTATCGACAAAGGATACCCCCCTTGATCATTTGACAGGTTGTTGTACACCACGTCAGGATTTCTTTTTTCTCTTCTAATTTTTTCTTCTTCTCAAGGAGCATGAGACAAAAGGGGGAAATTTTCAACAAGGAGTAATGAAAATGACCAGAGAAAAAAAAAAAACAGAAAAGAAAAAAAAAACACTGATTGTGAAAAAGAAAAAACATAAAAAGAAATCTAAAACCCTGAAGGCACTATTATAATCCATGCGTGGCTAATAAAAATTATATAACAAATACAACATTTGTATATCTCTACTATAAAGCTTCACCTTAACATTAAATTTACTTTTCAACTTTCCCACCAACTCCGAATAGCTTCGTTGCCTGTCCTAATTCGTATCTCAAGCCAGGTGCTGCCATCATCCGAGGACCCGTATCTCAAGTTACCTGCTGCCATAATTAGAGTTCCCAGGCTGAGTCTTATGAAAAAGCGCCATATTCATCTGTAAACAAACACATGGTTGCATTCCGCTAATCTGTCTGAATTTGGAAAGTAAACAATGCTGATCTTTTGGAGAGGGTAAGCCAAATCCCCACTTTTTGTTAAAATTTTTTGAAAGACCGACAGAAGGATAGGAGAGAGTAAAAAGGTACCACTTAACTAAGTAAAAAGAGTGCAGCTTGAAGAAGATAATATGACATTTTGTTGTTCCCCAGTGTCTTCAAAGAAGTACAGCCTAGTAGCTTTGTTAACGGAGAAAGAGGGGTGTTTACAGAGTAAGAGTCCTCTTCTCCACCAAGATTTTTTATACAAAGACACCTCCTACTAGTTATCTTGTATAATAACGCTCTTGGCTTGCATGCCAAACACACAACTTATAAAGGAGTTCTAGCAGAAAAAAACCGTTAACCTCTAGGCAAACCACTACGTTAGGCCACAACTCTCCAACAAAAGTTTTGTTTTTCTTCGGTAGGAAATTTTGGTTCAAATGATCGTTGAGAAGAGTCTCTTTAAAAACATGATATATATTAATTTTAGTTTATATATCAATTGTGTAATACTATGCTTATATCGCAAAAATCAATTAACTCTTTCTAACGATCACTTGAACCAAATTTTCGATGAAAAGAAAAGCATTTTTTCGATACTGAAGAAGGTCAACCTTCTTTACATTGCAGGGACTCCTTTATATATTCAACATACAAGCCAAAAGCATCTGTATACAAGATAACTAGCAGAAGATAGCACCTTCATATATAAAATTTTGGTGAATAGGTGGAGGTAATAAAGTCCAAGCCTTCTGTCAACAAAGCTATTAGTTGCGAAACAACTGGAGAACAGTAAAGAATAGGCTTCTTTTAAGCTACACTTCTTTTTTCTGGCCAAGTAATACCTACTATCCTATTTCCGCTTCCTTGCCTTTCTTTTAAAATTTTCAACCAAAAAGTGGGGATTTGGCTTATCTCCTACAAAAGATTAGCATTGTTTACTTCCCAAATTCAGACAGTTAAGTAGAATGCAACTATGTATTTGTTTACAAATAAAAATGGTACTACTTTACAGAACTTAGTCTGGAAACTCTAATTATAGTGACAAAAAAACAGTTGGCTTAAGATATAGGTCCATTGGATGATGGTAGCAACTAGCTCGAGATACAAATTAGATAGGCAATAGAGCTATCTGAAGTTGGTGAGAAGGTCAAAAAGTAAATTTAATATTAAGGCAAAGCTTTATAAGAGAGATATACAAATGTTGCATTTATTATATAATTTTTACCAACCTTGCATGGATTATAATAGTGTCTTTAGGGTTTTAGATTTCTTTTTTGTTTTTTTTTTTATAATCTGTATTTATTTCTTCTTGTTTTTGTTTGTTTTTTTTTTGGTCATTTTTATAGTTTCTTAGTTTAAACTTTTCACTCTTTTGTCTTGTGCTCCTTGGGAAGAAGAAAGAATTAAAAGGGAAAAGAGGTTCTGATATAATAGAAGCTTGAGCCCAGGCTAAATTATATTCTTAAGTATGCCGTGCCATATGTGGGATATAGTGGCCAATAGCAGTGCAATAATCAAGATTGGACATCTTTTAGAGACAGCCGGCTTTTAGTCTAAGAACAACCTATTAGATAGTTTGATCTTGTATTGAGCACTTTAACTTTCATTTCTTATATAAGTAGATCAACCAAAAAAATATTACACAAAAATCGAACACATGTTATATATAAAAGTTTTTAA